>JAPDOI010000854.1:0-264974 GCA_029168955.1 Aplectana chamaeleonis | reverse complement strand
GTACTCGGACGCCGACTTCTAGGTGTCGGTTCCGGCGAGCGCTCATTGGAGTGAGCGGGATGTGAGATCCAGACCGGTAGCTCCCCTAGCGGGACGGCTATGTCGACTTTCCCAGACGCAGACCAACAGCTGTCAAACGACCAACACGAGAGTACATGTTGAAGGATTAGTGCAAACCCGCGCTGAATACGATACGCGCGGGGGTTTGGTGGTCGGCCAATTCATGGTCGTCAAAGGGCAAAGCAAGGTCTTGATATTGCCCAGATTGCCCAAAAAGGAAGGAAGGCCTCGGGGAATGAAGCCCCCAGGTTAATTATGTAGGAGACGGGCCTTTTGGCTTGATTCCTAACAACTTTCAGCTTCGTCATAAAGCATCACGAAAAACCGACGGCTTACAATAGCGTGAAGGGGCGATCACGGCCAAAATTTGGTAGAGGTCGGCGTCCGAGAAGTCTTTGTGGGTGGCCGGTAAGCGCCCGTCCACCAGGGGCGGCATTAAGAAACCCAGTAGCGGGCGCCAGAACTAGCGCGGTTGTTCTGGCGCTAGAAGGGGCCATAGCGCGCGCCTGGGGCCGGATTCATCAACGAAATTTAGCGCTGGTAGGCTGGGTAAGGGTAGCTTCTTACCGAAATTTGCGCGAATGGCGCGATTCACGAAACCTGCTACCCACTGTAGCAACCTACCAAAGCCTACCCAGCGCGAATCTCGGGTAGGGTGCTACCAGCGGCGCCCTACCCGGCGAGATCGCGCGCTCTGATGCCAAATTTACGCGCTCGTCCATTCAGCTGTTTTTGGACCCCTTTTATAATCTATCAAAAAGGGGTCTTCCAAGCAAAAGAGGTTTGGTTGGCGTCAGAAACGTTCCAACAAAAAGGGAACAATAATTAAGTTGAATGAGGAGAGTCTACAAAAAGTGAACAATATTCTATCAAAAAAGGGTTTTCCAAGCAAAAGAGGTTTGGCTGGCGTCAGAAACGTTCCAAACAAAAAGGGAACAATAGGTAAGTCAGAGATGAGGAGAGTCTACAAAAAGTGAACAAATATTTTCTGAGACTGATTTTCCTGGCCGATACTTCTTAACAGCAAAACAAACCGTTGCGGAGTTCTACACGGAAGCACTCTGTGGTTCCAAAACTCGTCTTGACTACACGAGAACCGTTAAAAAGTAGCCAGTGCATGTAAACCTAATACTTTACCATCAGAATAGAAGATGATGCCAAAAGCACATATAGACGGATTTGGTTAGCTCCAGCTGCTACGAGAAGCGAAACCAAAGTGCAGCACCTAATGAGAATATTTTCTTATATTCTCGTCAACGAATAGAAGTCCATTTTCTTGGAAACCATTGAACTCTTCCTCTGTACAAGTGCACCACAACGGTTTGTTTTTGCTGTTAAGAAGTATCGGCCAGGAAAAATCAGTCTCAGAAAAATATTGTTCACTTTTTTGTAGACTCTCACTCATTCTACTTACCTATTGTTCCCTTTTTGTTGGAACGTTTCTGACGCCAGCCAAACCTCTTTGCTTGGAAAACCCTTTTTGATAGAATATTGTTCACTTTTGTAGACTCTCCTCATTCCAACTTAATTATTGTTCCTTTTTGTTGGAACGTTTCTGACGCCATACCAAACCTCTTTTGCTTAGAAGACCCTTTTTGATAGAATTGTTCACTTTTTTATTGATATTACGAAGTAATATCCCTGAAAATCTTCAATAATTCTCGAATAGCATGGATTGGCTATAATAATCAGTAAGCAACAACCTTGTTGCGCACGCTACAAATGAAAGCGCTACTCACTTTCCACGACGTCCTGATGATGTCAGAAAATGCCCTATGCACTTGGCACCACCTTGGCACGACGTTCCGATGACGTCACCAGATGCTTTATGCACTTGGCACGACGTTCTGATGACATCATCCAGATGCTATGTCGTACTTTACATGACATCCTGATGACGTCATCAGATGCCCTATGTACTTTTACATGACATCCTGATGAGCGTCATCAGATGCCCTATGTACTTTACATGACACCCTGATGACGTCTCATCAGATGCCCTATGTACTTTACGCTGACACCCTGATGACGTCATCAGATGCCCTATGTACTTTACATGACATCCTGATGACGTCATCAGATGCCCTATGTACTTTACATGACATCTTGATGACGTCATCAGATGCCCTATGTAATTTACACTGACACCTTCCTGATGACGCCATCAGATGCCCTATGTACTTTACATGACACCCTGATGACGTCATCAGATGCCCTATGCACTTTACATGACATCCTGATGACGTCACCAGATGCCCTATGGACTTTACGCATGACACCTGATGACGTCATCAGGATGCCCTATGCACTTTACATGACATCCTGATGACGCTCATCAGATGCCCTATGTACTTTACACTGACACCCTGATGACGTCATCAGATGCCCTATGTACTTTATATGACACCCTGATGACGTCATCAGATGCCCTATGTACTTTATATGACACCCTGATGACGTCAATCAGATGCCCTATGTACTTTACATGACACCCTGATGACGTCATCAGATGCCCTATGTACTTTACATGACACCCTGATGACGTCATCAGATGCCCTATGTACTTTTACATGACACCCTGATGACGTCATCAGGATGCCCTATGTACTTTACATGACACCCTGATGACGTCCATCAGACTGCCCTATGTACTTTACATGACATCCTGATGACGTCATCAGATGCCCTATGTACTTTACATGATTGACACCCTGATGACGTCATCAGATGCCCTATGTACTTTACATGACACCCTGATGACGTCATCAGATGCCCTATGTACTTTACATTACACCCTGATGACGTCATCAGATGCCCTATGTACTTTACATGACATCCCTGATGACGTCATCAGATGCACCTATGTACTTTTTACATGACATCCTGATGACGTCATCAGATGCCCTACGTGCTTTTGACATGACACCTGATGACGTCATCAGATGCCCTATGTACTTTGTTAGCAGCATGACATCCTGATGAGCGTCATCAGATGCCCTATGTACTTTACGCAATGGCACCCTGATGACGTCATCAGATGCCCTATGTACTTTACATGACACCCTGATGACGTCATCAGATGCCCTATGTACTTTACATGACACCCTGATGACGTCATCAGATGCCCTATGTACTTTACATGACACCCTGATGACGTCATCAGATGCCCTATGTACTTTACATGACACCCTGATGACGTCATCAGATGCCCTATGTACTTTACATGACATCCTGGATGACGTCATCAGATGCCCTATGTACTTTACATGACATCCTGATGGTAGCGTCATCAGATGCCCTATGTACTTTACATGACATCCCTGATGACGTCATCAGGATGCCCTATGTACTTTATATGCGACATCCCTGATGACGTCATCAGGATGCCCTATGTACTTTACATGACATCCCTGATGACGTCATCAGATGCCCATGGCTTTCTACATGACATCCTGATGACGTCATCAGATGCCCTATGTACTTTACATGACACCCTGATGACGTCATCAGATGCCCTATGTACTTTACATGACACCCCGATGACGTCATCAGATGCCCTATAATACTTTTACATGACATCCTGATGACGTCATCAGATGCCCTATGTACTTTGGCGACATTGGCACCTGATGACGTCATCAGATGCCCTATGTACTTTACATGACACCCTGATGACGTCATCAGATGCCCTATGTACTTTACATGACACCCCTGATGGCGTCATCAGATGCCCTATGTACTTTACATGACACCTGATGACGTCATCAGATGCCCTATGTACTTTATGACACGGCTCCCGACAGACGCCCGTCGATATCCCGGAGGTACTTGATACGCTCAAACCTGATTGATCGCGCGTTGACTGAGATGTACTTGACATTGATCACTCCAGACGCTGGCATCAGACGCCCTAGGTAGACATGACACCCTCCCATTGACAACGTCAGATGCACCCTATGTTACTTTACATGACACCCTGATGACGTCATCAGATGCCCTATGTACTTTACATGACACCTCGATGACGTCATCAGATGCCCTATGTACTTTACATGACACCCTGATGACGTCATCAGATACCCTATGTACTTTACATGACACCCTGATGACGTCATCAGATGCCCTATGTTCTTTACATGACATCCCCTGATGACGTCATCAGATGCCTTTCTATGTACTTTACATGACACCCTGATGACGTCATCAGGATGCCCTATGTACTTTACGCCTTTGACATCCTGATGACGTCATCAGATGCCCTATGTACTTTACATGACACCCTGATGACGTCATCAGATACGCCTATGTACTTTACATGACACCACTGATGAGCGTCATCAGATGCCCTATGTACTTTACATGACATCCTGATGACGTCATCAGATGCCCTATGTACTTTACGCATGACATCCTGATGACGTCATCAGATGCCCTATGTACTTTACATGACATCCTGATGACGTCATCAGATGCCCTATGTACTACATGACACCCTTGATGACGTGTCATCAGATGCCCTATGTACTTTTTACATGACATCCCTGATGACGTCATCAGATGCCCTATGTACTTTACATGACACCCTGATGACGTCATCAGATGCTCCTATGTACTTTACATGACACCCTGATGACGTCATCAGATGCCCTATGGCTTTACATGACACCCTGATGACGTCATCAGATGCCCTATGTACTTTACGCGGCGCTGACGTCATCAGATGCCCTTATGTACTTTACATGACACCCTGATGACGTCATCAGATGCCCTATGTACTTTACATGACATCCTGATGACGTCATCAGATGCCCTATGTACTTTACATGACACCTTTGATGACGTCATCAGATGCCCTATGTACTTTTTACATGACACCCTGATGACGTCATCAGATGCTTGCCTATGTACTTTACATGACATCCTGATGACGTCATCAGATGCCCTATGTACTTTACATGACATCCTGATGACGTCATCATGATGCTCCAATGATGCCCTATGTACTTTTTACATGACATCCCTGATGACGTCATCAAGATGCCCTATGTACTTTACATGACATCCTGATGACGCGACCATCAGATGCCCTATGTACTTTACATGACACCCTGATGACGTCATCAGATTACATATTTGCCTTCTGGATGACGCGTCATCAGATGCCTTATGTACTTTACATGACAACCTGATGACGTCATCAGATGCCCTATGTACTTTACATGACATCCTGATGACGTCATCAGATGCCCTATATGTACTTTACATGACACCCTGGTGACGTCTAATCAGATGCCCTATGTACTTTACATGACATCCTGATGACGTCATCAGATGCCCTATGTACTTTACATGACATCCTGATGACGTCATCAGGATGCCCTATAGATGACGTCATCAGATGCCCTATGTACTTTACATGACACCCTGATGACGTCATCAGATGCCCTATGTACTTTAAGCATGACATCCTGATTACGTCATCAGATGCCCTTATGTAATTTTTACATGACATCCTGATGACGTCATCAGATGCTCTATCTATGTACTTTACATGACATCCTGATGACGTCATCAGATGCCCTATGTAATTTTTACACCCGACATCCTGATGACGTCATCAGATGCCCTATGTACTTTACATGACATTTTCTGATGACGTCATCAGATGCCCTATGTACTTTACATGACACCCTGATGACGTCATCAGATGCCCTATGTACTTTACATGACATCCTGATGACGTCATCAGATGCTCCTATGTACTTTACATGACACCCTGGGATGACGTCATCAGATGCCCTATCGTACTTTACATGTGACACCTGATTGACGTCATCAGATGCCCTTATGTACTTTACATGACATCCTGATGACGTCATCAGATGCCCTATGCACTTTACATGACATCCTGATGACGTCATCCAGACTGCCCTATGTACTTTATGCATGACACCCTGATGACGTCATCAGATGCCCTATGTGCTTTTACATGACACCTGATGACGTCATCAGATTGCCCTATGTACTTTACATGACATCCTGATGACGTCATCCAGATGCCCTATGTACTTTACGGCTGACACCCTGATGACGTCATCAGATGCCCTATGTACTTTACATGACACCCTGATGACGCTGCCATCAGATGCCCTATGTGCTTTACGTGACACCCTTATGACGTCATCAGATGCCCTATGTACTTTACATGACATCTTGATGACGTCATCAGATGCCCTATGTACTTTACACTGACACCCCGATGACGTCATCAGATGCCCTATGTTACTTTACATGACATCTTGATGACGTCATCAGATGCCCTATGTTACTTTACATGACATCTTGATGACGTCATCAGGACATGCCCTATAGTACTTTTTACATGACACCCTGATGACGTCATCAGATGCCCTATGTACTGATAGCCTGCGACCACTGGCAGTGGCTCAGTGTGCGCGAACGAGAGAACGAGGACGAGAACGAGGACGACGAGGAACAGGGATTAACGAGGGACGCGTTACGAAAGAAAAACGCGAATTTTTAGCTAAGCTTCCGCCGATCTAACTTTTTTGTTAATTTTCCAATCGATTTGGCTCAAATTTTGTCAGCGGGTGTCTTCTATACTCTTCTCACTTATATCCAGAAGGAAATCTCTAGAAAATTTGTTTTACAGGTTTTATTAACTACTTTACCAAAATCTAAGTGATCACAAGTGCCAGGCAAAACCAAACCTCTCCAGCCGCTTCGCGGCTGGAGCGATTCCGCCACTCTCATAATAAGTTTATAAGTTTATTACATCCGCTAAAGGCAAATGTGAGAAAAAAATTATAACGAGGATAAACTGTAACAGAAATGCTCCAACATATGCTCATAACCACTTGAAAGCAGAAGCAGCGGCTCATCTCTCGAAAAACTAGGATTCAAAATCCAACAGGATCTTTTTAGCACGTGCTTTAAATTGACTGTCCAATGTCAGCCCTGGAGGCATATTTTTGTGATGTCGGAGGTATGACCTGCCAGCTCTGTATTTGAAGGAGTTGGCATACAAACTGAGTCACTTGGTCCGCGTAAAACAATTTTGAACAAGTTTCCTCTCGTCCGAGGAAGTAACTTAAATTGAACAGACGCTTCGTGTTTAGCATTTTTATGGTTGTAAATCCAGTTATGAGACCTTTGCATACGTCAAATACTCTACGCCGGGACCTGAGCGAAAGAGCGAGATTCAAGTATCTATTCCTTGCTTAGAGGCGCTTAGGGATTCTTTTCGTACAAAAAATCCACCTACTCGTGTGAGAAGTTTACGTGTAAAATTGTTTTGTACTTTTTCAATAGCATGAATGTCTCTCTTCAATGGAGGATTGAATACAGTAACACTGGCTTCTACGAGTGGGCGAACATACGTTTTGTATGTCTGAAGTAGAACAGACTTGTTTCTGCTGCAAAGACTCTTTTAAAAATGTGAAACGTTCCTCAGTTTAGCTTGATTACACCGAACTTTGATATGCGCAGTGAAATCTCAAGCTTGTCATTATCTAATGAAAACCAAGATCTTTCACGGAATCAACAGCAGAAATGGTTACGCCATCCACTGAGTACGAAGTAACACTTGAGCGTGGGTGAGATTTTAGCTGCATAAAAGTAGTCTTTTGTGGAGACAAAGGCAACTGCCATTTTTCAGTCCATTTCACAAGCGAATCTATGGAGTTTTGAAGGTTGACGGAATACTCTGGATCCAGATATCACCTTATACATTTTGCACATCATCTGCACGTACATTTTTGACTTTGACCCCTAGACCTTGAACGGATTCAGGAGGTAAGTCAGCAGCGGTAAAAATGATGAAAAAGAATTGGTGACAAGACACCTCACTGAGGTACTCCACTTGCAATGGCCTTGGTATCCAGAATAGATCTCCCTAGCCTTACTTGGAAAGTTCTGTCGCTGAGATACTCAGCTATCCATTTGATGACAACAGGGTGGAACTGCAATTTT
This sequence comes from Aplectana chamaeleonis, assembly GCA_029168955.1. Classification (NCBI taxonomy): domain Eukaryota; kingdom Metazoa; phylum Nematoda; class Chromadorea; order Rhabditida; family Cosmocercidae; genus Aplectana; species Aplectana chamaeleonis. The sequence continues at coordinate 256,922 of JAPDOI010000854.1, read as the reverse complement.
CTCTAATTTGAATAACAACTTTTTGTGTGATACACGATCAAAGAGCTTTTGCAAAATCGGGAAGAGAAAACTACATCACAGCCAAGTTTGTTGTCGAGTGCAACTGTCCAATCACGTCCAAACACTCTAGCAGGTTTGTTTCTACTGATCTCGCCACTAATGAACCCATGCTGATGCTCTGTTATGATCTTCTTCCGATCTAATAGATATTCCATTATGTGATGTTTCAAAACTTTCTCAAAAAGTCTACACAAGAGAGAAGTTAGTACTCACAGGACGATAGTTATCGGGATTACAGGACAGCTGCCTTTTTTAGAATGGGAGTGACAAAAGAGTGTTTCCATCGTAGAAAGGAAACTCCTCACCATGCATAAGTGATTGATTGAAAATGTATGCAAGAGGACCACATAATAGATAACCTAACTTTTTGAATGAAGAAAAGAAGTGGTAAAAAGTCAGGTGTTACAGATGAGGATTGGGGCCATTTCCATGATAAGCTCATAAAGCTTCGTGGCTTCAAACCATGGAAAAATCCCCATTCTCTCTACGTTAGGATCCCGTGAAGGGGATGGGCAGGATCCATCGTCTTCTTGGGAAAGAATTGACAAATCAGATCCGCGCTAGTAAATTGGCCTTTTCATATGCAGTAGTTACGATCGTTCCATTATGACTCCAGGCAACCTAGAAGTCTTTTCTCTCCTGATTTTCCCCATTCAGGTATTTATTATAAAAGCAGCTGCTTGTTTCTAGATTCCAACCATCCTTTTTTTCTAAGGAGCTGTTATACTTTTTGGAGTCTACTTTCCCCTTCAAACTTCAAGGGAAAAAGTCTCTAAATTTTGACCAGTCATTGGTGCGTCTGGCTTCGTGAAAGAGACAAATTTCGTTATGCTCGAGCATATTCTGTAAATACTGCGGCAGCTTTACAGACTTTAGTGACGCACATTTTTCCAATGGAACATATAGAAGCTCTATGGCTTCATGCAAAACCGATAAAGAAAGAGAAGAGAGAGGAGAGAGCTCATATTTTTCATTCACATTATTTTTTGTTTCAAGAACAAATCAACCCATCGTATTCCGTGCCAAACTTGCTCGGAATCACATCAAAAGTTACATTTGGAGTAAATCTCTACGATCTAAACTGTGGTGTGGCTGGGGTTTCCCAACAATGAATTACTTACAGCAAAATGCTATTGCTTGATCACTTAATCCCACAGGAGACGAAACTTTTACATCCCTTATTAAGCTGTCACTGGTCAGAAAACACTAGAGTCAAGAATATTTACACCTCTCGTCCCGGTTCTGTATTTACATGTTGAGAAAGATTGTGACAAGAAACCAGATTCCTTCCCAACCCGCTAAGTGGGGGACAGATTTTCAGAATTTGTGTCCCTAGCATTAAAATTAGGCATGTTGGAAGTCCCCTACCACAACTGCATGCACGTCGTCAAGCTACTAAATCGCCTCCAAAACTTTCACAAGCTGCTCAGATTTTACGGATAGGCAAGGAGGAGCTCTATACACCACTATAAACCTGAATTTGTGACCTTCGCAAAGAATATCGGCGCATAGTATTTCGTACGAGTTCTCAACTGATTCCACAAAAACGGTTGAAAAAAAAATAGTCTGCGATTTACAAGGAGAATAACCCCACCGCTAGATTTTCTAGGCCTGTCACACCTCAAGAAATCATAATCCAACATCATATTGCCCAAAACGGAAGACATAGAGTGACTAGGCTTAAGCCAAGTTTCAGAGAAAGCCAAGATATCGTAATTTTTCGCAAGAACGAGTGAGACATAATCCGAGTTTTTCGAGATAGACCTTACATTACAGTATAGACACTGCAAATAACCACAAAAATACCGAGGAAGCGTACCTAGTTTTCCTGATTCGAAACGAGTGAAGAGTCACCTTGCGTTGTTGATTCGCTTGTGTATGCCGAATTCTGGACTATGCCAGGAGGCGAGACACGAACAGTATCAACTCTGCGACTCATGCGTTCCTGTCGTCTGCGTTCCAACTCCTCTTTAGTTAGCGATTCCCGCAGGAAAAGCCTTAACCCCGGGTAGAAACGGAGGCGACGGGCCCGCGCTACAGCAATACGTTGAAATGTCTTATTCGGCAATACAACCTTAATCAACCTATTCATACCTCGTGACGGTTTTCCAAGACGATAAACTGTCAAAGGATTGCATTCTACATTAAGGAAATCCAAGATATTACATGTATTAACGAAATCGTACGAAATTCTCTCACGTGAGCTTGGTGAATCATGTTCTGGCACGCCACTAATCACAATTGACCTAAGTCTTTCATCCCCCTCATGAGGCGGAGTTCGTATAACAGGCGAAAACGGTACAAGGTGGAATACATGATCGATTGCTGACATCAACGAAGTTATGCAAATCACTCTCAGAAGAAATCTTACTGCGTAGCTCTACCACTTCCTTTTTGAGCTCTTCATTTTGAGCACGGCAAGATATCAGTTCGGATGTAATAACGGAGATCACCTTTTTTATGCATGCAGGCACATTCTTCGCTTTTGATATAGCATCGACTTGCTCTCGAAGTTCCTTCGCCAACAACGTTTCCATTCGAATGCTGCTCGCCACACCATTCACATCAGCGCCAGCCACGATTCCAGTTTCACAATCCATATTCATATTATTGGTAGATAGATCGAATGTCGTAACCGATGGAAGGAAACAGTCGAAGGGCAGATGTGGGGAAAGGATACCAGTTATTGATGAGGGAACAGTCGGAATCAGACGTTAACGAGGGAAACAGCTGTAATCAGACGAAGAGGCCGAAGACGACACAAAATGGCCTGAGCGATGAAAGAAACGACCGCTCGCCGCCGCCGCAGAGGGGGAATGGCAACTTCGAGAGCAAGTCGATGCTATATCAAAAGCGAAGAATGTGCCTGCATGCATAAAAAAGGTGATCTCCGTTATTACATCCGAACTGATATCTTGCCGTGCTCAAAATGAAGAGCTCAAAAAGGAAGTGGTAGAGCTACGCAGTAAGATTTCTTCTGAGAGTGATTTGCATAACTTCGTTGATGTCATCTCAATACACATTATTTATCGTCAAGGCTAGATTATTTTCGAATTATTAGGTTGGTGCAAAAATAATTTTGAATTTTAAGAAATAATTTTTCTTCGTCAGGTTGAGTTTTTTTGTGGATTTTGATTCTGAAAATCTGGGTCAAATTCCGGTCAGCAATTGCGCCCCCATGGAAATTTTAGGGTGTTTTTAAATTTTTTTCCTGATTTTGCTAAAAACATGTATGTAGGGGTAATCTGGGGTGTTGAACACGAATCTGGGGCCTGCTTGCCCGAATTTTAGGGTTTACTGTAGGTTACGGTAGGTAACATGCCATTTAGGAGGCAAAACTTACCTTAATATTCCGATAATCGACAAATGGACATCAAATTCGTATTCAGCACCCCAAATAACTCCCACATAGAAACTTTGAGACAAATCTGAGACTTTGACCAAATTACCGTATACCCACCGTAATCTACCGTAAGCTGTCAAAAATCGATAAACCGACATCAGATTCGTGTTCAGCACTCCAAATAACCCTCAGAGAAATAACTTGAGCATATACTATAGAAGCAATCCCGAAATCATCAAAAGTCGCGATTTGCCATCAAATTCTCCCTCGATGGGAATCTGTGAACGAATACAGTCGAAAACTTCGGAAAATCGATAAATGAACCTCAGATTCGTGATCAGCACCCTAAGTAACCCCCCAGAGCGAGTTTTAAGTCAAATCTGGAATATTTTTCTAAAACGCTTCGAGAGCCCTCTAAATGTGGTGAGCGCGAAGCGCTCACCACATTTGGCTTTGATTCGCCATCGCGCAACCCCCTGATCTCAGTATCAGGGTCCAGAGTAAAAGTAGGAAGTCCGTTCTTTTTGCATTCAATATACTATAGAAAGTTGAATAACTGTTCAAAAAATGGTCCGGAATGGTTACCTGAGATTCGAGAAAAATTGTCAGAACCACGTGATTTTGGTCGAAAAAAGGGTTCATCTCCTTTTTTTCAGTTGGCGCACACGATCTTGTTGGAACACTTATCGTTGAGCTAGAAAGCTCATTTTTGGTCAGAAATTTGGTTATGATTGCATCTAGCTCCTGTCAAAATTTGAAGTTGGTAGCTCAATTTTTGTGGAACCTCAAAATTGAGGGTCAAGAAAGACAAAAAGACGTAAACATGTTATTATAAACCATCCGACGTTTACTCATCCGTAAAAATGAACTCATGAAATGAACACCGTTACTGATAGGCTTTTTCTCAAGATTGATAGCTCCCTGAGACGGGGCAACGCTTCAATCAATGCGGCGGGATCATGGAAGTACTTTTTGGAACGCCGCACGGTGTGAATCAGAAGTGCGCCACAGAACGCCGTAGATAGTGTGCGGGACCCCAGTAAGAGTGCGCAAGACACTGAAGTACGTGTGTGGGACCCAAGTAGGAGTGCGCCGGACGCCATAGAAAGTGTGTGGGACCCAATGAGAGTTCGCAGGACGCCGTAGAAAGTGTGCGGGAGCCAAATGACAGTGCGCAGAACGCCGTAGAAAGTGTGTGGGACCCAAATAACAGTGCGTCGGACGCCGTAGAAAGTGTGTGGGACCCAGGTGAGAGTGCGCAGGGATCCGTAGAAAATGTGTGGGGCCCAAATAACAGTGCGTCGGACGCCGTAGAAAGTGTGTGGGACCCAAACGAAAGTACGTTGGACGGCGTAGAAACTGTGAGGTGACCAAGTGGAAGTGAACAAGACGCCGTAGAACGTGTGTGGGACCCAAGTGGGTTGCGCCGGACGCCGTAAAGTTTGCGGGACCCAAATAGAAGCACGCCCATGCCGATCATTTTTTCCGCAGGGCTACCGTAACCCTACTTGAACAAAACAACGAAGGATAACACACGCACATAACATGCAGAGTATAAAAGGGCTGAGGAGCGGCGTGCATTCATTCACACTCCGCTCTCTTCTAGAAGCCACTGGAAAGTGGCTAAGGAGGTCGAAATTGTGCAAACATGATTGTTGGCTATTACGATGTGCTTATATCCAAGCTGACACCTGGAAATTTTTCAAAGTAGGGTTACGGTAGCCCTGCGGAAAAAATGATCGGCATGAGCGTGCTTGTGAACTAAATGGGTGTGCGCAGAACGCCGTAGAAAGTGTGCGGGACCCAAAAGGGTGTGCGCACAACGTCGTAGAAAGTGTGCAGGACATCAGTGGGAGCGTGCAGGACGTCATAGAGGGGGGGGGGCGGAGGGGGCAGGGCATCAGTGGGTTTGCTTTGAATTAACACCACCAGGCATAAACCATGTTTAAAGGAAACCTTCAGGAAAAATAAATGAAATTTCTGCAAGTTTAGGTTCCTGGCCAAAGTAAAGATTTGGCATGGCCATTTTTTAATTGGAAATTTACTCAGTTAAAAGGGGAAGGTAAAGAAAAATGAAAAAAGTTTTGAAATATTCCTGAGAAAGATTTGGCGTAGAATGATTCGATTTTTGGAAATGTAGTGAAATAGTTGAAATTATGACTTGGCAGTCGAGTTTGAACCAGATCGCATTGCATAAGCTTATACGTAGAACATATCGAAGCAAAATCACGCGTGATATGGAACAAACAGTTGATTTTACTTCACTTAATACGTGAAGACTGCGGCATTCCAGCTCCCGAACGAGCTTTTACTGCTTGCCTTACCATGCCAAATCTTTACTTTTGCCAGGAACCTAAACTTTCAGAAATTGGTATATATAAACGCCCAACCGAAAATCCGTACAAGTCCAAAACGCTGTTTGTCTGCGCAAAGTTTGGAAGATGTTCCTTCGACCTAACTTTGCTCAGTGGGGTAGTTTTGGGCGCTGAACACGATTACGAGGTCCGTTTCCGGATTTTCTTAGAAATAATGCGCTTTTTTGAGAGTAAAATAAGTGCGAAAATCAGAGAAAAAATGCCAATAACTTTTTCAGAGTGGGTCTAGGCAGCTGCGATGGGCATATTCGGACTTTTCGTCCGAAAATGGTTCTAAAAAAGTACATTTCATTTGGAATGGTCACTATGACTTATTGTGGTTCCCTTGTTAGAGTCAACAGATCGGCGGCTGCGGCGCTGGAAACTCTACTCACTCGAAAGCGCGCACAGTACAGTCCTATTATGTACCTATGACTCTCTTTTTACGCAAAAATTGGGATTTCACAGCTTTTAATTTTTGGGCAAAATACTCTTTCAATTTACACAAAGGACGAGGTCTGCGAAGGTTTGATGATGATGAGATTTGGAAAAATGCAGGCTAAAAACATTATTAAAAATGAAGAGCCGTGGTCTACCCTTGGTTTTTCCCAACCTAAACACTATAAGGAAATTAGGTACAGTTCAGTTCCGCAATCGCGTTCAGTCCTCATTATCACAATCGTAGAAGCGAAGCGGTTGTTTTTGAAAAATTCAACTAGAATCATTCTCAAAACAACCACTTCGCTTCTACGATTGTGATAATGAGACTTTGCGGACTGAACGCGATTTCGGAACTAGATCATAAGTATAAGGTATAAAACATTCGCATAAGTACTAAGGCAAATCAATGATTACACAATTAGGCTAAAGCTTTTCTAGTACAGCTGATTTTTTTGTTTTGCTTGTTTATAGTTATGTTAACATTTTCTATGGAAAAAATCGCCTTGGGGATTGGTACTGCAATCCAGCTATGAGATGCGAAATCATACGAGCGTCCCACGAAAATGTCGCGAATAATATACATACACATCATCCACATTCTCAATATTCAAACTATGGTACAGATTAAAGAACATTATAATAAAGTCCACCGAAAAAACCGAAAAGCATCTTCACGTTTCCCATACTACTGTATTCTTCAAGTGATTCAAACATAGATTTATTTTTTAATGGTTTTTCTGCGTTTTTATGCTTTAGGTTTGTGAGTCTTCAAAAGTTGAAGCTTCCGGAAAGCGATTACGAGCGATATGCAATAGCCGTCGTTTGTAAAACACGGCTGCGTCACCACACACATAACACTTTTAGGCGTAACTGCTTGGTAGCGCTACCCACGGTAGCATAGCGCTCGTGAATCACAATGTGATGGTTAGGGTAGCAATCCACCGCGGGTAGCGCTACCACTGGATAGGGTTACCAGCACTGCCGCGTTGATGAATCCGGCCCCTGTTTGCTTACTATCAAGAACCGGAAGGCTAGCCCGCGCCAATGCCAAGCGCGCGTTTTCCCCTGGTGCATTGATCAGCCTTGTGCCATAGGAAACGTTTGCTTACATTTAGATTGTGTTATTACCAACGAAATTCTCAAGGAAGACTGTTTTTCGATTGTTCACGGATACGCGTTCAATCAACCACGAATACGGCGACGAAAAAAGGATTAGCACCACCTTTGCGAACTATTTTTTGCTTATCACTTGCTTGAAATTTCTGCAAAATCATCTTTAAAGTGTTGTAGGAGTGTTACAGTACATGACTAGTCCCTGCTCATAATTTTCCTAGTGCCTCGGGAATTCTAAAAGGCGTGTTTATAGCTTGACGCACAGGTACAGGCTATGAAACGGCGAAATTCATTTGGTTCCTACGCGTGCTGCTGTGGAGTGGGGGTTAGAGACAGTGATAGAGCGTAGGGGAGACAGAGGCCGAGGCGTCGCTCGCACCTCGAGTGATGTGAATTTTGGCGTTCTATAGAGGGTAACATCACGGAATTTTCGAAATGTTCAAAAAGGTTTTCTGAATTCCGCTAAAAAGTTCCAATTGGGGTAATCTCGGGCGCTGATCACGAATCGGGGATCCTTCTGTTGCTAGTCTGGGGGTTGCTGTAAGTTGCGGTAGGCCTAATGCCTAACTACTAAGTTGGGCACCTATCTTAGTATTTCGAGCATTGACAAGTTATCCTCAAATCTGTGTTTGTGTTTGGCGTCTCACTTCTACAAGGAATTTTTGAGCCCAATCTGAGACTTCGATCAAGCTTTAGTATACCCACCGTTAAGCCAAGAAAAATGGATAAACGAACTGATTCGTGATAAGTAGCTCGAAAACTCCTTTGAAGAGGTTTGAGGCAATATTATCTTCTTCTTCTTCTTTGCAGCCACATCGAGGGTTTTGTCATAGGCGGAGGAACTGGGCGACCAGTAGTGGATTCGTCCACAGATCCATTGTGGTCAGCGTGGTAGGTCTCACCGGACAGCGAAATAAATGTGCTGTATCATGGCCGATAGTACCGCAGTCCGGACAGACATCAGATTTGCTGCTGTCGATTTTGCTGACGTAGGACATGAGCATTGACGAGTGACCGCAGCGCAACGATGCCAGTGTGCATCTAGCCCTTCTTCCGAGTTGAGTCTCGGATTCGCAGACTGGGGGCGGTACTTCTCCTAGTATAGGATTCACCGCCGCCTTCTCAAGATGACACCGTACGAACTTGGTGTGCTCCTCGCGCAAAAGACGGAGTCGTTCTTGCTGTGAGTCGTGCCATCTCTGCAAGTTGACTTTGCATGGAGCATCGGCAAATGGCATTCTTTTGGCTCTCTCTCTAACGGGGTTAAGCACTCTCCAGGACGGGTGGTTTGGTTGCTTAATAATATTGATTCGTAATTGTTGGGCTTGCAGCTGACAGTGCTCCTTCACAGGCAATAGACGGGCTTCGGCATGCAGATGCTCGACTGGGGAACTCTTTGCACATCCGGTGGCAATGCGAAGAGCGGCATTTTGTACGCGTTGCATCTTAAACCAGGAAGATTCTGAAACTAGATGCTGCCAAACCGGTGCGGCGTATTCCATGGCTGGCTGAAGAATCGCCTTATACGTCATGAGTATCGTTTCCTTGCTGCTACCCCATGAGGTACCGCCTAGGGCCCTGAGAACATTGAGTTTGGCTTTAACAACAGCCTGCTTCTGCTCGGTATTTTTATGAAACTTGAGCGACGGATCGAGCACAAGACCGAGCAGTTTTGGAAATCGAGCAGCAGGCAGACGGTCTCCATCCCACTCTACCTCCGGATGAGCTCTGTGCTCGGATGGGTCCGTTGTGAGGACGGATACTGATGATTTCGATGCGGAGATCTTTAGCATCTTGTCGTCGAAGAACCTCTTCAGCGTCTTCAGGTACTCGTTGATCTTGGTGGCGGCTACCTTTATATCCCGGTCTCGACACATGATTGTTATATCATCGGAGTAGGCGACAGTCTTGATATCCTGTGGTGGTTCAGGCATATCTTCTAGATACAGACTGAAGAGAGCTGGTGATAAAACACCGCCCTGGGGGACTCCAGCTGCCATAGGAATACTGTTGGAGACATGGTTCTGGAACATGACTCTTGCCCGTCGACCTTTGATAAAGGCCGATATCCAGCGCTTTTGCCACGGTGGTATCGACGACTCCAAAACGTTTCTTGACAAGATTCCTAGGTTAACCGTATCGAAAGCCTTGGTGAGATCCAACGCGACAGCAACAGTTCTCAATGGCTTCAAAGCGTTGAACCCGTCGATTGCATAGCTAGTAATTTCTAGCAACGCAGTAGTTGTAGAATGCAGCCTTTTGAACCCGTGTTGAAACAATTGTTTCTCGTTATGCTCTGCTAAATTCTTCACAATGAGCTTTTCGGCTACCTTAGCGAAAGGTGACATCAAGCTAATGGGTCGATAACCCTTTACTGACGACTGAGGTTTGCCTGGCTTCGGCAACGGGATGACGTTGGCTGTCTTCCAGTTTTGGGGAATAATGCACGAGCTGAATGAAGTGTTAATCACATCAACGACGAGTGGGAGGATCCCAGTCGGGAGCTTCTTCAGTACAGCAGGACAAATGCCGTCGGGACCGACAGCTTTGGAGTTCCGCATGTCCTTTATGATCTTCTCTACGTGCGCCACAGTGTACGCATCGGCTGTGCTCATGAGCGGGAGGCGGCACAGCTCTCTAACTGTCACTCTATTCTGCGGACCACGCCGTGTACTTGTGACAAAGAAGCTTTTCCAAGAGAGTAGGCGGCTTCCTTACCCGTCTTGAAAACGTTATTATCAAATTCAATGGTGGATACGGTAGCTGGCGAGCTCTTTCCTGATAGCTTCCGTAGTACCTTCCACGTAGTTGCACTGTCCGCCTTGAAATCCAACTGTCCCGTGAACTTTTCCCATTCTTCTTTCTTGTGCCTGTCCAGATCTTTTCTGATCTCGTCATCGAGTTGAGCAACGACAGGGTCTAGATGGTCGGCTGCTCTCCTGGCATCTCTAGTCCTAATCTTTTGGAGAATTTCTCTGGTGACGTTTGGATAGAACGTCTTAACGCGGCCAACAGGAATAGCCGCCTTCATGGCCCGGCGGATTACATCAGACAGGTGGTGCTCTTTTTTGATGCACATTGCCGTTCCACGGATAGTCAGCCGCTAGGCGGAGCGCAACCTCGCTGAACAGGCACCAGTCTGCTTGGCCTAAATTGAGATAAGAACGTTGTCGAACACCAGAATAAGGAGCAAGAGAATTTGAGAGATCGATGTGCACAAAGACAGGAATATGATCACTAGACAATGTAGTCGAGGTAGACCATGAGCAGGTGTTTGAAAGGTTGGAAGAGACAAGAGTTATGTCTGGGCTAGAAGATCGGCCGGTGGCAGGGGGGCGAGGGGGGTGATCATCGTTTAGTATGACCAGGTCGCACTCCTCCGCCCATTCCTCGACGTCACTTCCTCTAGCATCAGAGCCAAGAGACGAGCAAAATGTATGAGCATTAAAATCGCCCGCAAATATAGACGAAGATGAGAGGGAGCAGTCGTAAAGCTGCCTGAGGAGTAGAATAGGATCATAGGATGGAGGGCATGATGTGGTAGGGGGAATATAGATGTTGAAGAGAGAAAGGGGAGTTTTGAGGGGGAGATGGACCGGGAGGTACTCGAGAGTACCGTCCGTGGGAGTGTTAGGTATGAGGTGTGAGGGAAGAGTAGATAATACAAAAGTGGAAACTCCTCCGCCAAGATTTGACCTTGGAGCATGGTAAGAAGTATAGCCCGGGATATTGGGATGAGGATTTTGTAGGGGATGGAGAGAGCTTGGTTTCCTGAACCATGATCACGTCTGGATGGTAAGTACGTGCAAAGAGAGATAGCTCAGAAAGCTTGCCACGAAGGCCGTTGAGATTTATATGTACAATGGAAAGGGGGCGATTGGAGTTTGAGGAATCAGAGTTGGTAGGTGAGGAGCACAAAACACATCGAAAAGAAGAGTTATGATGCCTCACAGAACAGAGACCCGAACAGGAGAGATGCACCCACCTTTGGCATCCGAAGCACTGGACGCTGGTATGTCTCCTGGTAACATCCTTGCCGCACGCGGCGCATAGGTACTTCTGAGCGGGTCCAGGATTCCTCTCCACGCCGGCCCTTTGCAGGAGAATCCGAAGGAGAGCTGCGGCCGGCCAACACCTCTCCCATGACAAAAACCCTCTTCGTGGAGGGGATGACGTCGGTTTGCACGGAGATGATCTCCTTTCCTCCACACTGCCACGGCACGAACGTACGACATCTCGGCAGCGGCAATATTATCGTAATATCGCTAAAAGTTGTGTTTGGCTAGCGAAATTTTCCTCACAAGGGAACTACTTTTAGTCAGTCTGGCCATTCCGTATAAAATGTTCTTTTCTAGAACAGTTCTTGGCGTAGAGTCCAATTATGGTCTTCGCAGCTGCCTAAAAACACTGTAAAAAAGTTACTCGCGTTTTTCAAAGTGCAGCGGCAAGGTAGGGGTTCCACCCGCCATGAAAAGCTTAGGGTGCTGTGAAAAAAAAAACTCGGATTCCGCTCAGAACTTGTATGTAGGGGTAATCTTGGGTGTTAAACACAAATCTCGAGTCCGTTCTTCGCGATTCTGAGGTTTACTGTAGGTTACGGTAGGTATCATGCCATTTAAAGGTAAAACCTACCTCATTTGTTTGAAAATCGACAATGGTCATTGAATTCGTATTCATCACCCCAAATAACCCCCACATAAGAATTTCGAGACAAATCTGGGACTCTGACGAAACTACCGTATACCCAGGGTAATCGACCGTAATCTGTCAAAACTCGGTAAACGAACCTCGGAGTGGTGATCTTCTTCTTATCGGCCACATAGAGCTTCTCCTCATAGGTGTAAAAAGGCAGCCACATCGCACGGGTTCTTCCACATATATTATATATTTATTTACATAAGCCTGCGGACCAGACCTATGTGCAATTAACAGCTCATATACGAAATCACCTACAAAAAACATCTAGTAACAGCGAGGGAAAAACTACCTGTATTTCGGTCAGATAAAGCAATGGATGCAAAGCAGATATACACATAACCCGTAATGGCGACAGTAGAAGTGACTGCTCCGTGAGGGATTAGCGCTCACCAGGTTCGTTCTCGAAGTAGTCAGTTGCAAGTTTCTTGAACGCCTTATGACTCACAGGGATGGATTTGAGCCTCCCGAGCCGTTCAAACGCAGGAGTCGCCCTAATAATAAAGAAAAAGCGCCTGCAGTTAAGGTTCGAGTTTTTGCGTAGAATTTTTGAAGCTCCTCCCCTGGTACTTGATGTTCTCACCTCGACAATATACTCAGGCCGCAGACCAAAGTCCGGTTTATACAGGATTTTGTGCAGCAGTAGCAAGTCATTAAACTTTCTTCTAATCAAAAGAGATTGCAAATTGAGCTCACTATTCCTGGTTTCTGCGGATGGCATTTGTTGATAATGGCAAAATCCAAGCTTCCTGATCATTAACTTCCTTGTGAACCCGTTTTGCACCTTCTCAAGTCTAACTATGCTCTTCTTTTTGTGTGGAAAGTACACCGGTGTCCATACTCAAGAATAGGTCTAACATAGGTTTTGTAGGCTCTAAGTAGCAACGCGCTGCTTCTTGTCCCCAGTCCCCTGAATATATTATTGACGGCCACGGTGGCTCTGGCAGATACCGACTCGCAGTGTTTGTCAAAACTGAGGCTTCCTGTGAGGATAAATCCCAGGTCAGTGATCTGCTCGACATTCTCAATCTGTCCCTTCGACATTGTAAGTACATATGACAGTTATTCGGAGAACCCAGGTGCAGAGTTTCCGTTTTTTCCTTCGATAACGGTAAGTCCCATTCATGAGACCAGACCGCCATTGCGTCTATTGCATTTTGAATTGCATCAATGTCCTCCCTGGAGCCCGCCCGGCGAAAAATCTTTATATCGTCTGCAAATGCACAGAAATCTACTCCAAATCCACTTAATAAGTCCCCCAGCTCGTGCGTGTATATATTGAACAGAATCGGTGAAAGAACTCCACCCTGCGGAACTCCACTACACACTGGGTAATTCTGCGAATACGAAGTGTTCACTCGAGCCGAAAAGGTCCTATGCTCCAAAAATGAGGCAATCCAAGAAACTATGCGCGGGTGTACGCCTACCATTGTTAGTTTTTGTATTAGCTTATGATGTGGGACTTTGTCAAATGCCTTGGAGAAATCAAAAAAAAAACAACATCGACATTACTACCTTGGTCTAAAAAAGACGTCCAGTTGTTTAGGGCTTCAATCATAGCTGTCACAGTTGACTTACCCTTTTGAAAGCCATGCTGATGGGGGGAAATAACCGAACAATTTTTTCTCCTTCCTATTCTCTTTAGAATTTTTTCGAACAACCTAGCGAACAATAACGTTATACTAACTGGTCTGTAGTTGGAAGGCTCTGTGAATGGCGCCTTTTTAGGAAGAGGAGTGACATAAGATAATTTCCATTGATTCGGAACTTCACTTGTCATAAAGCTCAAGTTGAAAAGGAACTCTAGAGGTCTCGCTATTTCATGGGCGACTTTCTTCACGAACATCAGAGGGATATCATCCGGCGTTCTCGAAGACGAGTTTGGTCATTTCAAAAGTTCAGTTATAATTTCTTCCTTATAGAACCAACAGGAATCTTGCATTACCCCAAAGGTCGGAGAGACCAGCCCTGCTTGGTCCAGTGAAGAAGCTCTTGAAAATGAAAGTTCGAATGTATTTGCCAAAAGTTCTGCCTGGTCCCTATCAGCCCTGAGGATATTTCCGTCAGACGTCTTAAGCGCCCCAATGGTTTTTTTATCATGCATTCTGGTGTTCAAAAGCTTGTGAAACGCATTCCTATCTTCCGACTCGATGACTTTCTTCTCTATGCTATCGTTGTACTTTTTAAGCTTGCGATCGAACTTACCATTTATGTCCTTGAACTTTGCCCAGCTAGCGGTGGTATTTTATTCTTTTGCAGCAAGCCATACATCTGTGCGCAACCCTTGAAACGCCTTGAGGTATGGGGAAAGCCTGCGGTGACCGCTAGGAACCATCTGCATCGGTACAAAAAGTTCAATGCAGTGGTGGATTATGGCAATTAAAATTTCGTATTTTCCATTAACCGTAGCCTCTGACTGAAAAGAACTATACCAGTCGACATTCATCAGGTACTCCTTTATCAGGTCAAAACGAGCTGCCTTGAAATTTCTTCTCATCTTTTCGTGGTATTTCGTTTACGAAGCTTGAGCCTGTATTGAACCAAGGAGTGGTCACTCGAACCCAGGGGAGGCAAGACACTTGTATTCGACACGAAATCGGTTTCAGAGCAGAGCACCAAATCTAGGATATTACCCCCACAGGTCTCCGATTTAACATACTGCGACCGAGAATGAGTGCAGCACATATTCAAAAAACTCCTGGCAACAGAACCATTGGCGGTATAGGTGCCCTCCCATAGCACGTCAGGGAAATTGAAGTCGCCAGTGGTTATGCAGAGGTAATTAACGGACACCATATCACTAATACTTGCGTTCAACTGTTCAGTCATCACCGCGGTACAACTAGGAGCTCTATAAACCACAATAAACCGTACAATAATGAGCCCTACTTCCACGTCTGCACATAAAATTTCATATGAGTCCGTAACAAACTCACTAAAAACAAGAACTGGTGAGTAAGGCTTCCTAACGAACAAAGCAACCCCACCTCCTCTCTTGCGACTACGGTCACACCTGAGAATGTCGTAGTGAGAACTCCAGTCCCCCAGCAGAGGCGCCAATTCAATTCCAGCCTTTAGCCACGTTTCTGTGAGCGCGATAATATCAGTGTTTTTATCCTGTAAAAGAATTACTAAAGAATCATTGTTTTTTGCAATAGAACGTATATTTGTTGCAAAGCATGAATTACTATGAGATCCATCCCGAGGATAGCCTACGCGTTTTCCGCCACCGGAGCAGTAGCATTTGGAACAGCAGAAAATGTAGCAGTATCAACAACTAGTGAACTCGAATCGGCAACAAGCGTGCTCGAATCAACAAAAAGCCTATTGGGATCGTGAGGAAACGTGCCAAGATGGGTAACAGGTGTACTGAATTGAGAAGGCTGCGAGCTAGAGCGAGCAACATTTGCAGTTGAGCGACGCGCAACAGCAGCTTCTCGCCGGCGTGCCAGTTCTTCCTTTGTGAGCGAAGGCCTAATGAAGACCCCGTCACGGGAGAAGGATCGCAGTCGAGGAGCCCTACGCAGCGTCAGGCTCTGGTAATAGCTAGAAGGGAGAACAACTTTCAACAAACGGGGTCGATCAGCCTGTGGCTTCCCTAGCCTATAAACCATACAAGGGATACATTCTACACTCCAACATTTAACACATCTTCTACGACAGAGAAATCATCTTTTGTTCTCTCAATAGACAGCTTCTTAGAGGATTCAGGCACTCCTGATACAACCACGGAGCGCAACCGCTCTTTCTCCTCAGCGTCAACACTATGCCTACCATTAACCACACGACTGTCAGCAACAGGGGAGCTTCGCTGGGCGGGTGATGGAGAAAGCTTAGGCTCAGCGTCCGCTAGCGCACTCTTGAGTCCTAGATTATTTTTAGTCGTCAAATGTGGTGTCACGGTTCTTCGAGGCAAGCCTTGTTTCACCTGCTTGGCCCCCCAATTACGGTTTGTGAAAATTATAACGAGAAACAAGGGCCAAAAAAATGTATTAAGGGCAAAAACCCTTAGCGAACCGCCACACCACACAACGAATAAAAATAATTGATTATGGCAAAACAACAACAATAAAATGAAACAAACACTAGGGACAAATCAAAAGATCCTAAACCACCTTTAGAGGGATTGGCACGTGACAGACCAAATGGAAATTTATACCCACGAGCGAATCCTAGCACCCTTCACCCAATCGGGGATCTCTCGAAATCACCTAGCGGAACAGGAAGAGGAAGACTAGCAGAACGAGGAAAATGATGAGAAATAATGAGAAACCCTCTCAATATCTCCCCCAACTAACCCACAGCCGCCCAGACCCCACAGGAAAAGCCAAAACTGCCAGGAAATTCTTCCCCCTCGGCCTCGTCGCCTTCTTTTCCCCCGCCTAATTCTGAGCCGCCTGTAGATAGGTAGTCTCAAGTCCTCCGACACTGGCAGCGGACTCCTACAGGAGTCCGCTGGGAGTCCTAGTCTCCCCTGCAACAGGAGTCCTGGTTTTCTCCTGTAGGAGTGCTATGATACTCCTGTAGGAGTCCTATTATTCTCCTGTAGGAGAACGGAACTTGTACGGTAGCTTGGAGGGAATTTCAAATAACGTTTGCTGGAATCAAGCCAAAACCGCCTAGTTTTCGGATTCTTTATAATCGAAGCATGAATTTCACACTTCCTCGTTGACAATGTTGTCAACGGCAAAAATTAATGTAGGGCATGAAGCCCCACTATCATTCCTCCCTCACCGGCTTCCAAGCATCCCAATCAATCAATGAGAGGGGCGTGTCTGTGAACCTGCATGGTCGATTTGATTCTCCACCCGTTGCCCAAGCGTATCGTACGCCGCGCGGGTTCGATCATTCGTTCAACGTGCGCGTTCCAGGTCAACTACCGGAGTTGTATTGTCCTGTAGGAGACCCAATGGAAGCGATGTCGCAGCGTGTCCTGTAGGAGACCGCTTCGCTTTAGTTCGGTCTCCTACAGGACATAACAGCTCCTGTGGGAGACCGTGATCGTCGTTTTCTCCTGTAGGAGTCCGCTGCCAGTGTCGGAGTCGATGCGCTCAAATTTGCGTGGGCCTCCATGCGACGGCCGTGACTGCACCAACCGCTCCCGAATCGCCGCCTCATTTTAAATCGATTCCTCGTGCTTTCATTTTTTTCCTCTATTTGGCCTGTGCCTAACAAAGAGAGAGGCATCAGAAAACCTTTTGCCGATGCTCCGAATAAAGTCAACCTGAAGGGATGGCACGATTCACAAAAAGAACGCCTCCGTCTGTTGCGCGAGGAGCACACCCAGTTCTGGAAAGAGGGGCTGTTAATCCTATTCTGGGTACTGTGCCGCCTCGAGTTTCTGAGTCTGAGTCTCAGCTTAGTAGACGTGCCAGATGCACTCTAGCCTCGTTGCGCTGTGGGCACTCAACATTCCTGAAGTCCTACGTGAACAGGATCGACAGTAGCACTCCCGACGTCTGCCCGGATTGTGGTGGTCCTGGCCACAATACCCTACACTTATTCAACTGCCCAAAAAACCCCACAGCATTGACTACATTAGACCTTTGGACGAATCCGACGCTGGTCGCCCAGTTTCTGAACCTATAGCAATTACCCTCTTCGCGGCTGCAAAGAAGAAGAAGACCTTCCCCAATCTTGAACAAAATATACGTTATTCCTCAGGGGGAGCATTTCCTACTCAGAGCGGTGCAGAACAAGTGTTTCGCATACGCTCAATAAAGTCGTGATTTTGAAGGGAATCAAGTGGTATCATACCTGACGAATGGGTTTTTCTTCGGTGCTATGTGGGAAGGGGGCACTATGGCGGAATGGACTCGGCCACGCCCATTTTCTGTGCCCCACTAAATTGAGCACCTACCCGGGGTTTCGCTCCCCTGCAAAAATCAGGAGAGTCATTGCGGCACGGAAAAATGGGCGTGGCCAAGTGCGATACAACAGTGCCCCCCCCTTCCCACATAGCACCTTTTCTTCTTTTCCTTGCTTCCCAGAGAAACCTGTTTGCAGCTTGAACATCGGGTTTTCGTCGAGTGTCCTCGTTTTTTCAAGGCAGTTGTAATCCTAGAATTAGACTTCATGTTTACGAAACTCATTTCGAACCGTTAAGGGTCACAGGCTCGGCAAAAAGGTTCAGTAGAACAAGAAAAGAAGGAGTACTAATGTTTGATCGCATTATTTGAGTAGAGCGGGTGTTTCTTCAAAACCAGTGTGGTATATTGGAATGACGAAAAGCGTGATATTTTGGGCGCAAATTATAAAGATTTGGAGAAAAAAAAACAGCGAGCGATTGATTGAACGTGAGAAGAGAACGAAAATGATGGAAAACTATGAGAATTCGTGCGCCGTTTAACCGCTTCTGGGGCCGTATGCATACCTCTCCCCGGCGGGGATCCGTCCCCGAGCGTCCCCGTAAGGGGACGATCCTCGCGTGGGGACGCTCGGGGACAGACCGTATGCACATCTCATGCTCATCCCCCGGGGAAGACAGAGTGGCAGGGACGCAGAGGACGCCTGGTGAAAATGAAGAGGGCGCAGGCTGCGAGGCGGTTGTTATTGGAGCGCGGTGTTGTACAACTCGTAACCGTTATTTGCGTTTAATCATTAATGAGCTAAGCATGGCCGGCGAAAGCTTCGAGGAGATTTTAATAAGGCAACCACTATAAGTCATCGTAACCATTCCAAGTGAAATGTACTTTTCTAGAACCATTTTCGGACGAAAAGTCCGAATATGCCCATCGCAGCTGCCTAGAGTCGCCAGTAAACCTACAACAAAAACATTTTACTGCTGGGGACCCGCGGGACCATGAGGGGATGTCGCCGTTGTATAGATTGGCGTTTTACTGTATTTCGTATTGGAGCACCTTTTCTTCTGCGCTCACACTCGTTTCGCTAGTGGTGACATTTGGTTTTTCCTTTGTTTCCGGGCATTTCTCACTGAAAGTTTGAGTTTGAATTCCAATACATAACAAAAGTGGTAGGCTCGACAAAAGGATGCATAGATTTCAAACATTTATGCTGAACAAGAAAGCGATATAAAAATGCGAAGAATTATATTTGCTGACCGTCTGAACCGAAGTAGCTTACGGATTACGAAAACCCAGGCTCCTAAGCAGATTTACATTGCGAAATCACTCACATGTCATTTCTCACCTCAGTATCGATGCGTTTTTCTGGTTACAGTGCGCATGGCACGCAACTACCAATAAGCCCTGGTTGATTCACATAGCACAAATCTAGTGAAATCAACTAAAGCTAACTGATTAGTTTGCCGTGAGGAGGAATGGGATGAAAAGGTAGCCAAGAGATGGAACACTCGCACTCATGCAGACCTCCCGGAAGGGGTTCCCGCTTCCTTTGTCACCATTTGATGAAGACAACAGTGCTTGTCAGCGTCAGTAGCTGAACAGGTGTTGGTGGTGGCAAAGTAAATGATGAGTAGAATATAGTAAGTAGAATATCTGCCGATTTTAGCAAAACATTTGACGATCTTAGAGGTGTGCTGATAGAATTCAATATATGTTAGCAGATTAATCGACGACTACAGTGGATTATCTGACGATTAGAACAGTAACAGCGGTTTGTAGCGGAATATCTGACGATCATAGCTAGATATGAATAGGTTTCAGCAGACCATCTGGCATTTCAGGAGAATATTGGACGACTAGAGCCTAATTCCTCGGTTTTAGCAGAGTATCTGACGATCATAGCGTAATAGCAGTCGAGTCTTGGTAGTTATCAGTCCATTCGGATATCTGAAAAATAGAATAACATGTTTTTATTTTGTTAAAAAAACCGAAAACACCGACTGATTGAGCTCAGAGCATTTCAAGGTGAATAGAAGTGATTGAACTGATATCTGAACTCGAATTATGCTAAAATTAAGTAAACGGCTATATAAAGTAGTGGAAAAGTTGGAACTTGTACGGTTCGCAGCTGAGCACTAGCGGAAACGGTGCTCCAATGCGAAATACAGTAATACGCGAATCTATCCAACGG
The DNA here is from genome assembly GCA_029168955.1 of Aplectana chamaeleonis. Taxonomy (NCBI): domain Eukaryota; kingdom Metazoa; phylum Nematoda; class Chromadorea; order Rhabditida; family Cosmocercidae; genus Aplectana; species Aplectana chamaeleonis. The sequence goes on along the minus strand of JAPDOI010000854.1, from coordinate 236,921 downwards.
CGACACCCCCTCATGGTCCCGCGGGTGCCCAGCAGCCAAATGTTTTTGTGGTAGGTTTACTGGCGACTGCTGCCTAGACCCACTCTGAAAGAAGTTCTGAGCGTTTTTTAAAGCTTCGCAGCAAGGTAAGGGAATTTTTAGGGTGTTTTTAATTTTTTTCGCGTTTCGCTAAAAACATAAACTTAGGGGTAGTCTGGGCTGCTGAACATGAATCTGGAGTTCGCTCGTCGAAATTTTATGGTTTACTGTGGACATAAATACCCCCTATAATTGATATAAATAAACGCCCAACCGAAAATCCGTTCAAGTCCGAAACGCTGTCAGTCTGCGAAAAGTTTGGAAAATGTTTCTTCACCCAAACTTTGCCTAGGGGGGGTAGTTTTTGGCGCTGAACACGATTATGAGGTCCGATTCTCGTAAAAATAATGCGCTTTTTGGAGGGTACAATAAGTACGAAAATCAGAGAAAAACGCCTATAACTTCTTTCAGAGTGGGTCTAGGCAGCTGCGATGGGCATATTCGGACTTTTCGTCCGAAAATGTTTCTAGAAAAATACATTTCATTTGGAATGGTTACTATGACTTATAGTGGTTCCCTTGTAAGATGTGGTAAAATAGTGTTATCTCAGCTACGGCGCCTTTACTTATGATTGTGAAACAATACTGGTAAGACTGATTCTAACTCGAAACATTGAATGATCAGATTGTATTACCATTCGCCACGAGGGAGAAGTGTCTGCGATTTTTGCGTCATTTTTGAAACTGCGTACGATTTTCTTACTAATTCTTTCGTTGCATGAAGCACTTGCTTGGTAATAACGCAGAAATAATGTGAAGTAAGCGTACTGGAAAAGTGTAAATCAATGAACAGAAAGTAGAATAGCAGCGTAAAGAAAGGTAAACCGCCAATTCAAACACCTATCATAACTGTGACGAGCTTTCCAATTTCTGAAATTTTCCGCAATCAATTTCTGTATAACGAATGTGTATACAAGACATGGGTGCACCTTGGTAGCGACACCGACTCTGAAATGTTACCAGACGCCGCTCACTGACCGGTAGAATAGGCTAATGTCCGGCAGCTGTAGAATTTCCATCGAAATAAATATTCACAATGGTAGAATAACGCGCCCCATTCCATAAAAGCGCTCTAATTCCATCGTCCCCGAGCAAATTCGTAGGGGGACGCCATCCCCGCAAAATGTGAGCGGAGCCCGTCCCCCAAAGATCGCGGGGAGAGATATGCATTCCGGGGATGACTCGGGGTCGTCCCCATCCCCGCGCGGGGACGCTCGGAGAGAGGTATGCATACGGCCCCTGTGCGAACTGCTGCGTCGCGTGCCTACTTTATCCACGGTGGCACCGCCAAGTCGACCCTCCCACTTTTTTGGTTCCGCCGTTGCACCGGCAAGGCCTTTTCCGCCGCCGAACAACCGGCCAGGGGTGCGTTCCAAGAACGTTCCCACGACACCATGGGAGGAAAAACAACCTTTCCATAGACAACTTTGCTTTCCTTGGATGCGAATTATAACTGAAAATTGCTCCCATGTGGCCGTGGCCACGTTTCCATGGACGCGTTTTGCCATGGGAATGTTCTTGGAACGCACCCCTGGGGTCCAGAGCTCAGAAAATCGCGGCTTTGGACGAGTTCGAGGTAATCTGCGTAGGCGTGATTTCGTACCCGCAGGGGCGCAGAGGATGCTCCTTTTCTTCGGACTCTTATTGCCTGATTCGATCAGGACAGAGTACAGTCGGCACGAATCGCACTGATATTTTGTGTTCCTTATCGTGCGTTGGCCCAGACTAGGTGCGCGTTTGTTATAACATGCGCGCACTGAGTCAGCGCCAACGCACACTGAGGAGCACAAAGTATCAGAGCGATTCTGGCGGGCTGTACACGCGAGCGATCTCCATAGTAGCTGCTATCATTGTCTGAAAGTTTGATTCATAGAGTAATATAAGATAGCGCTTAAAACAATGAGCACTGTTTGCGTCGGCTCTTCGATTCAGAGCAGCATGTTGCGAATTATTTGCATTTTAGTTTTACTCCGTTTTTCAAGAGTTAGAAGTTTCAGTTATGGCACATTCGGAAGCCAAATCCTTGCATGCTCTGGTAGTGGAGAGAGAGGACATTCCATCAACGTCAAAGAAAGATGCTGACCTCATAAAAGGACTACTTCAAGAAGATGGTACTGTCTGATTATCATTATAAAGCTGTTCTTTTTCTATTCAATTTTTTCGTCCTCTAGGCAATGCGGTGCAAAATTATCAAAGACCCTATTTTGTTCTGGCAATTGGTTTTGACACTTCGTTAGATGGCAACAACACCGTCATGTTAGGACCATCAAGCACTCCTATTGCCTGTTCTCGATTAGTACTCGCATTCAGAATGATTGAAAGTACACACTTCTTGTCAAAAGCTTCATTTTCTAGTGGTGCTAAATTATTGTTGTCCAAACTGCAATGCGGCGAGCCGTCGAAAAGTACCGTGCTTTAAAGCCAATTCGAGCTACTTTGGTTTGGCTTTGAAGCGCGGAAACCGTAGAGAATTTTATCGAAAAGTTAGCGCAGTGTGATAGAGCCTCCTAGACGGCTTAGAATCCCAGCTTGTCATTTACTGTCATAATACCAGACGTCTGCTGCTGTAACGGGAGACGTTGCGTCTTCCTTACATCCGGCAATTATTGCTGCGCTCCTTAGCTGTATATGACGAAGGCTGCCAAGATGTCGTACGTTCGTGCTGTGGCAGTGTGGAGGAAAGAAGATCACCTCTGTGCAAACCGACATCATCCCCTACACGAAGAGGGTTTTTGTCATGGCAGAGGTGCTGGCCGGCCGCAGCTCTCCTGAGGATTCTCCTGCTAAGGGCCGGCGTGGAAAGGAATTCTGGACCCGCTCAGAGGAAGAAATACCCTTGTGCCACGTGCGGCGTGGATGTCACATGGAGAAACACAAGCGTCCAGTGCTTCGGATGCCAAAGGTGGGTGCATCTCTCCTGTTCGGGTCTGTGCTCTGTAAGGCATTATAACTCTTCTCTTCGATGTGTTTTGTTCTCCTCACCTACCACCTCTGATTCCTCAAACTCCAATCGCCCCCTTTCCGTTGTACATATAAATCTCAACGGCCTTCGTGTTCTGAGCTCTCTCTCTCTCTTTGCACGTACTTACCATCCAGCCGTGATCATGGTTCAAGAAACCAAGCTCTCTCCATCCCCTACAAAGGATCCGAGATGCTCAACCTACGCGTGGTGGATCTGTGGAGTCGACTACCAAGATCAAGGAGACTCATCAAACGGTCATTAACAACTCCACGAGGAGTTTTTTCTGTATCGGAGTGCGAATGGCTGGCTGCCGCACTCCTTCTCGTTCTACTGTTGCGAGCCGGCATTGAGAGGAACCCAGGGCCACGCAAGACTCCGCGTTATCCCTGTTGTCACTGTGGATTATCGGCTCAACACGCTAGCGTTCAGTGCGGTGGTTGCCTTGGCTGGGTACACCTCAAATGTTCGGGGTTAGCTAGCTATAGTGACTACACTGATGTTTTTTGTTGTATATCTTGCTCTAGTTCTCCCCCTAGTGTTCCTCATCATAGTCTGGACATTTTTCAACTTAACATTCCTGAAAGTTTAGGTTCCTGGCAAAAGTAAAGATTTGGCATGGCCGTTTTTTTCGAAATTTCAGAAATATACTCAGTTAAAAGGGGAAGGTGAAGAAAAATGGAAAAAGTTTTGGAATATTCCTGAGAACGATTTGGCGTAGAATAATTTGATTTTTAGGAAATGTAATGAAATAGTTGAAAGTATGATTTGGCAGTCGAGTTTGAACCAACTATTTATAAGAGTTGTGCGAAACGAGAGATCGCATTGTATGAGCTTATCCGTAGAACATATCAAAGCAAAATCACGCGTGATATGAAACAAACACTTGATTTTACTTCACTTAATACGTGAAGATCGCGGCATTCCAGCTCACAAACGAGCTTTTACTGCTTGCCTTATCACGCGTGATTTTGCTTTGATATGTTCTACGGATAAGCTCATACAATGCGATCTCTCGTTTCGCACAACTCTTGTAAATAGTTGGTTCAAACTCGACTGCCAAATCATACTTTCAACTATTTCATTACATTTCCTAAAAATCAAATTATTCTACTCCAAATCGTTCTCAGGAATATTTCAAAACTTTTTCCATTTTTCTTCACCTTCCCCTTTTAACTGAGTATATTTCTGAAATTTCGAAAAAACGGCCATGCCAAATCTTTACTCTTGCCAGGAGCCTAAACTTTCAGGAATTTCATTTATTTTTCCTGAAGGTTTCCTTTCTAACATGGTTTATGCCTGGTGGTGTTAATTCAAAGCAAACCCACTGATGCCCTGCCCCCTCCGCCCCCCCCCCTTCTATGACGTCCTGCACGCTCCCACTGATGTCCTGCACACTTTCTACGACGTTGTGCGCACACCCTTTTGGGTCCCGCACACTTTCTACGGCGTTCTGCGCACACCCATTTGGGTCACAAGCACGCTCATGTCCATCATTTTTTCCGCAGGGCTACCGTAACCCTCCTTCGGAAGTTTTCCAAGTGTCAGCCTGGATATGAGCACATCGTTATAGCCAACCATCATCTTTGCACAATTTCGACCTCCTCAGCCACTTCCCAGTGGCTTCTCGAAGAGAGCGGTGTGTGAATGACTGCATACCGCTCCTCTCCCCTTTTATATCCCGCATGTTATGAGCGTGTGTTATCGTTCGTTATCATGTTTTGTTCAAGAATGATTACGGTAGCCCTGCGGAAAAAATTATCGGCATGGGCGTGCTTGTATTTGGATCCCGCAAACTTTCTACGGCGTCTTGCTCACTTCCACTTGGTCACCTCACAGTTTTTATGGCGTCCAACGTACTTTCATTTGGGTCACGTACACTTTCTACGGCGTACTGCGCACACCCATTTGGGTCCCGCACACTTTCTACGGCGTCCGACGCACTGTTATTTGGGTCCCACACACTTTCTACGGCGTCCGACGCACTCTCATTTGGGTCCCACACACTTTCTACGGCGTCCGACGCACTGTTATTTGGGTCCCACACATTTTCTACGGCGTCCGACGCACTCTCATTTGGGTCCCACACACTTTCTACGGCGTCCGACGCACTTTATTTGGGTCCCACACGTTTTCTACGGCGTCCGACGCACTCTCATTTGGGTCCCACACTTTTTACGGCGTCCGACGCACTCTCATTTGGGTCCCACACACTTTCTACGGCGTCCGACGCACTGTTATTTGGGTCCCACACGTTTTCAACGGCGTCCTACGCACCCTCATTTGGGTCCCACACACTTTCTACGGCGTCCGACGCTTTGCTATTTGGGTCCCACACATTTTCTACGGCGTCCTACCAGGGTCAAGCGGAGCGTTGCGTATTTTTTAAAAATTGGAGCGACCCCCCCCCGTCACATTTTCCAAAATCCAAAATTTTCGCGATCCCAACCCGAGGCGCGATTTTCGCGACCCCTCCTGCCCGAGTCCAGTCATTTTATAGTTGATTACTAAAAGTGTCAGACGCCGAAAATTCGTTCAGTAGATGAGCCCAACCAAATGCCAAAAAAATAAAGAAAATAAAACCAAATGCTACGATCTTTACCTTGGGGACCAAAAGTAATCGAGAATTTATGGGATATCCACGAAATTCTGATTTTTGGACCAAAATTTTTGCGATCCCCACTAACATTCACTTTCGGACCCAAATTTTTGCGACCCCCCGTTGCGAAATTTCGCAACCCCGCTTGACCCTGCGTCCTACGCACTGTTATTTGGGTCCCACACATTTTCTACGGCGTCCGACGCTTTGTTATTTGGATCCCACACACTTTCTACGGCGTTCTGCGCACTCCTACTGGGGTCCCGCACACTTTCTACAGCGTCTTGCGCACCCCCACTGGGGTTCCGCACACTATCTAAGGCGTTCTGTGGATTTCTTCTGATTCACACCGTGCGGCGTTCTAAAAAATACATCCAAGATCCGTATTGATTGAAGCGTTCAATCCTAAATAAATGCCTATCAGTGACGGTGTTTATTTCATTAGATCACTTTTACGAATGAGTAAACGTCGGATGGTTTGTAATAACATGTTTACGTGTTTTTGTCTCACTTGACCCTCAATTTTGAGGTCCCGCAAAAATTGAGCTACCAACTTCAAATTTTGACAGGAGCTAGGTGCAAACAAAACCAGCTTCCTGGCCAAAAATGAGCTCTCTAGCTCAACGATAAGTGTTCGAACAAGATCGTGAACGCCAACTGAAAAAAAAGGAGATGAACATTTTTTTCGACCAAAATCACGTGGTTTTGACAATTTTTCTCGAATCTCAGGTAACCATTCCAGACCATTTTTTGAACAGTTATTCAACTTTCTAAAGTATATTAAATGCAAAAAGAGCGAACTTCCTACGTTCACTCTGGACCCTGATACTGAGATCAGGGGGTTGCGCGATGGCGAATCAAAGCCAAATCTGGTGAGCGCTTCGCGCTCACCACAATTAATGGCCTGCGTGCCAAACTTGTTGAACTGACATTGTACATTGAACGCTATCATCCTGATGTCATCCCCTTGCAGGAGACAAAACTTAGCGCTTCCTCTTCCCTCCCCCGCCTCCCCGGTTACACGTCTTACCACCTCCCCCGTACTTCCCATGGTGGTGGCGTCTCTACTTTTGTAAAATCTTCTATTCCCTCACATCTCATTGTGCTCCCTGCTGATAACGTTGTTGAGTGTATTGGTGTCCATATTGTATTGCAAAGTTGCCCATTAGATGTGGTTAATGTTTATATTCCTCCAACCACCTCTTGTCCCTATTCTTTTGATCCTACACCATTTTTGCTTAGTGTACACTCTTCCCTCCCATCGTCCTCAGTTATTATGGCTGGTGATTATAATGCACACTCATCGTCCTGGTTCTCCTCTCTAGGTCTCGATGATAGAGGCGAACTACTTGAGCAGTTTGCGGATGATTGTGATCTTGTTGCTATTAATGAGGATGCCCCTACTCGTCTCCCCAACACGGGCAGGCCCTCTTCGCCAGATGTTACCTTCGTCTCCTCCTCTCTGGCTGTATGTTGTAACTGGTCCACTGCTGTTGTCATGGCCAGCGATCATGTACCTATATGTGCATCACTGGATTTGTCTCTTAATAGTCATCTGGCACCCTTCTCAGGCTCACGTAGCAAATTGTATACTAATTATCGTAAGGCTAATTGGGTCCTGTTTAAAGAGGTGTTACTCGGTCGGGTAGCCAACTATCCGCTCACCGGCTCTGTACACGAGAAAGAGAAGTTTGTCGTTGATGCCATATGCAATGCCTCTAGAACAGCCATTCCTACAGGACGGGTGAGAACGTTTCACCCTAACGTTCCGAAGGAAGTTCTGGAGCTGATCGAACTACGAGATGAGAAGCGTCGAGCCAACCCCGCTGACTCGAGCATCCAGCAACTGTCTGACGAGATCACCAACTTGCTCAACAATCACAAGCAAGAGCGATGGCAGGAGTTTACTGAGTCCATTAACTTCAAGACTGACGCCAAGAAAACATGGAGCGTTCTCAAGAAGCTTTCAGGAAAGAGAATGTCAACGGAGCGAAACATGCTGGAGTTCCCTTCTGGTAGATTCTAGTCTGGATATGGTGCTGCCTGTCGGCTTGGGAAACTCTTTGCCTCGGCGACGTCGCGCCGTGATCGTTCTCATAGAAGAACTCTCCGGTTCATAAGGAAACTCAGTCGTTACGATACACCTGCAATAACTCCCTCTACTATGTCAGCCCTCATCAATTCCTTGAAGAACTCCAGGGCTGAGGGACCCGACGGCATCTCAGCTATCCATCTGAAGCATGTGCCAGACCAATTTCACGAGTTACTAAGCGACCTTATCTACTCTTCGTTCAGTACTGGTGTGATTCCCGCAAGGTGGAAGCAAGCCATCGTCCTACCGATCGCGAAGCCAGGAAAGCCTGAGGACAAGGCAACCTCACATCGACCCATTTCCCTACTGTCCGACATTGCTAAGTTAGCGGAGAAGATCATCTGTCCGCATCTCCAAACCGCACTCTCACATAATGTGCATCAACATGGCTTCAAGGAGGCTCACTCCACTATTACCGCACTCACATCGATTACGGAACACATAATTGCTGGTTTCAATAGCAAAGCTCCTGCTGGTAGAAGCCTGGTCGTCGCAGTTGATTTGACATCCGCTTTTGACAACGTCAGCTCTTCCTTGCTGTCTAAGTCGATTCTGGACTGTGATATGCCCGACTGGTGTAAACGATGGACCGACAACTTTGTCAAGAACCGCTCTATACGTGTGAAGTTCGACGGACACTTGTCGAAGTCTGTTCCCTTGAAGGCAGGCGTTCCCCAAGGTGGAGTATTGTCACCAAGCCTATTCTCTCTGTATCTGTCCGATATTCCGAAGCCATCGCCTAACATCCACATATGTCTGTATGCGGATGACATCACTATAGTGTGTGCTGACCCTGTTATTGACCGCGCCTCTGCGGAGATGAACAAATACCTCAGCAGTCTGGCCGTATTCTTGGAATCAAAACAGTTAAAGGTCTCGCCTACGAAGTCCAGATTTACTCTGTGCACTACTGCCACGGCTGAACACAAACTGCATCCCCAGGTTTTCTGGGAAGGAAATCTGCTGCCCCTATCCAAACACCCTCGTCTACTCGGTGTATTCCTGGACCCTTCATTGCGATTCCATGAAAACTCACGTATTCCAGCTGCTGCGGCCAACGCGCGTAACAACATACCGCGCACTAGCTGGCACTACATGGGGTAGCTCAAAGGAAGTCTTGCGCGTTACGTACAAGGCGATGATACAGCCCGTACTGGAATATGGAGCCCCGGTCTGGTCAAGACACTTGACGGAAACGTCCTGGAACAAACTTCAGCGAACACAAAACGCTGCTCTACGTGTCATCACTGGATGCCCCAAGTTCACTTCTATATCCCACCTACATCAAGAATGTGCACTACTTCCTGTAAAGCAGCATTGCCAACTGCAGACCCAACAGTTCCATATTGGCATAGTCAGGAATGTCGCTCACCCCAACTATCACTTGCTATCATCCAACCCCCCTCATTCCCGCAACATCCGTGCACCGTTGTATGCTGCTGTCTCTGTAAATGATCGTCAACGTTGGGCGACCTCAGAGCTCAACCGGAAGAGGCTGCTGCAGATGGAGCACACCAGATCCGTCAATGAATACCTCTCCTGTGCCCCTCCCAATTCTATACTCGATGGTGTACCGCCCAAGGTCGATGATAGCGAGATGGATCTTCCAAGACGCTCCCGAGTAATTTTGGCAGGTCTTCGCTGTGGACATTCCTCATTCCTGAAGGCCTATGTCCATAGGATCGATCCATCGGTCCCCGACGTATGTCCTGACTGCCATGGCACAGGGCATGATTCATTACATTTATTTTCATGCCCAGCTCGACCAACTTCACTGACAGCTCTGGATATGTGGAGGAAGCCGTGCGATGTGGCCGCCTTCCTGCGCCTATGAGATGATGCTCGTTGTGGCCGATAAGAAGAAGAAGATCCCCCACAAACCCTCATCCCAATATCCCAGGCTATACTTCTTACCATGCTCCAAGGTCAAATCTTGGCGGAGAAGTTTCCACTGTCGTATTATCTACTCTTCCCTCACACCTCATACCTAACACTCCCACGGACGGTACTCTCGAGTACCTCCCGGTCCGTCCCCCCTTAAAGCTCCCCTCTCTCTTTTCAACATCTATATTCCCCCTACCACCTCATGCCCCTCATCCTATGATCCTATTCCACTCCTTAGGCAGCTTTAAGACTGCTCCCTCTCATCTTCGTATATATTTGCGGGTGATTTTAATGCTCATACATTTTGCTCGTCTCTTGGCTCTGATGCTAGAGGAAATGACGTCGAAGAATGGGCAGAAGAGTGCGATCTGGTCATCTTAAACGATGATCAGCCCACTCGTCTCCCTGCCAACGGCCGACCTTCTAGCCCAGACATAAGCTCATGGTCTACCTCAACTACATTGTCTAGTGATCATATTCCTGTCTTTGTGCACATCGATCTTTCAAATTCTCTCGCTCCCTATTCTGGTGTTCGACAACGTTCTTATCACAATTTAGGCCAAGCAGACTGGTGCCTGTTCAGTGAGGTTGCGCTACGCCTAGCGGCTGATTATCCGTGGAATGGCAACGTGCACCAAAAGGAGCACGACCTGTCTGATGTAATCCGCCGGGCCATGAAGGCGGGTGTTCTTGTTGGCCGCGTTAAGACGTTCTATCCAAACGTCACTAGAGAAATTCTCTAGAAGATTAGGACTAGGGATGCTAGGAGAGCAGCCGACCATTTAGACCCTTTCGTTGCTCAACTAGATGACGAGATCAGAAAAGATCTGGACAGGCACAAGAAAGAAGAATGGGAAAAGTCCACGGGACAGTTGGATTTGAAGGCGGACAGTGCAGCTATTTGGAAGGCACTACGAAATCTATCTGGAAAGAGCTAGCCAGCCACCGTATCCACCATTGAATTTGATAATAACGTTTTCAAGACGGGTAAGGAAGCCGCCTACTCTCTTGGAAAAAGTTTCTTTGTCACGAGTACAAGGCGAGGTCCGCAGAATAGAGTGACAGTTAGAGAGCTGTGCCGCCTCCCTCTGATGAGCACGGCCGATGCGTAAACTGTGGCGCACGTAGAGAAGATAATAAAGGACATACGGAACTCCAAAGCTGTCGGTCCCGACGGCATTTGTCCTGCTATACTGAAGAAGCTCCCGACTGAGATCCTCCCACTCGTCGTTGATTTGATTAACACTTCAATCAGCTCGTGCATTATTCTCCAAAATTTGAAGACAGCCAACGTCATCCCGCCGAAGCCAGGCAAACCTCGGTCGTCAGTAAAGGGATATCGACCCATTAGCTTGATGTCACCCTTCGCCAAGGTAGCCGAAAAGCTCATTGTGGAGAATTTAGCGGAGCTCAACGAGAAACAATTGTCCCAACACGGGTTCAAAAGGCTGCATTCTACAACTACAGCGTTGCTAGAAATTACTAGCTATGCAATCGACGGGTTCAACGCTTCGAAGCCATTGAGAACTGTAGCTGTCGCTTTGGATCTCACCAAGGCTTTCGATACGGTTAACCTAGGAATCCTGTCAAGAAACGTTTTGGAGTCGTCAATACCACCGTGGCAAAAGCGCTGGATATCGGCCCTCAGGTCGCCGGGCAAGAGTTTCTGAAACTCAGAACTTGGAACAATTTGCCGGCAGAAATAGCTGAATCCGGAAACTTTTCGATCTTTCAAAGTAGACTATCCAAGTACGATCTCTTCTTCTTCTTCTTTGCAGCCGCAGGAAGGTTTTTGTCAAAGGTTCAAGAAACGGGCGACTGAAACCGGATTCGTCCACAAATCCATTGTTGTAAGAGTGGTAGGCCTCTTTGGGCATTCGAATAGGTGTTCAGTTGTGTGGCCACGGCTGCCACAGTCCGGGCACTCGTCGGGCTTACTGCGATCGATCTTATGCAAGTATGACATCAGCATAGGGGAATGACCGCAGCGTAACGAGGCAAGGGTACTTCTAGCCCGCCTACCGAGTTCCATCTCGGTGTCGCTGACTATGGGTGGTACGACCCCCAATATGGGATTGACGGTCGTCCTACTCAAGTGATCCCTGCCGAACTTGGTGTGCTCCGCACGTAAAAGACGCAGACGATCCAGTTGGGAGTCCGTCCATCTTTGTATATTAACTTTCTCGGGAGCATCCGCAAAAGGCCTTCTGATATGTCTCTCTCTCACGGGATTCATGATCCTTCTTAATGGGTGGTCAGGCTGCTTGACAATGTTAATAACCAGTTGCTGCGCTTGGAGTTGGCAGTGCTCCTTAACTGGCAGAATTCGGGTTTCAGCATGAAGAAGTTCCACTGGGGTGCTTTTAGCGCACCCTGTGGCAATTCGAAGAGCAGCATTTTGGACTCGCTGCATCTTTGTCCACGATGAATCCGATATCATGTGCTGCCATACCGGTGCAGCGTACTCCAACGCCGGCTGCAATATTGCCTTGTAGGTAGTCAAAATTGTCTCCTTGCTTCCCCCCCACGACGTTCCTCCCAGAGCTCGTAGGACGTTGAGCTTTGCTTTCACTGTAGCCTGTTTCTGCTCAGTATTCTTGTGGAACCTCAACGAAGGATCCAATACTAGGCCGAGCAGCTTAGGAAAACGTGCGGCAGGCAGACGAGCGTCTTCCCAATTCACAACGGGGTGAGCGCAGTGTTCCTTAGGGTCAGTGGAGAAAAGTGATACAGATGATTTAGCGGCAGTAACAGTGAGCATCATATCACCGAGAAAGCTCTTCAGAACGATGAGGTAGCTATTGATCTTGCGTGCAGCTACATTAATGTCTCTGTGCCGGCACAAGATGGTGGTGTCATCCGCATACGGAACGACTTTTATGTCACTTGGGGGGACGGGCAAATCTTCCAGGTACAGACTAAACAAAGCAGGCGATATGACTCCTCCTTGAGGGACACCGGCAGCGATCGGGATCTATTAGAGACATGTCCCTGAAACAGCACTTTTGCTCGGCGCCCTTTGATGAGTGCAGTAATCCATCGATTCTGCCAAGGCGGGATGGTGGACCTCAATAGCTTCTCAGACAGTATGCCCAAGTTGACAGTATCAAACGCCTTCGTGAGGTCCAGGGCTACTCCAACCGTGCGTTGAGGCATGGTGGCGTTGAAGCCATCCAAAACATAGCTCAAAATCTCCAGCAGCGCCGTGGTGGTAGAGTGTAATTTGCGGAATCCATGGTGGTGCTGCTGATTGTTATTATGCTCGGCAGGCTCCTTGACGACCAGTTTCTCAGCAGCCTTTGCGATTGATGATAACTGACTTATTGGCCTGTATCCCTTAGCCGTCGATGGTGATTCACCTGCCTTAGGCAACGGAATGACGCTTGCCATTTTCCAGTCTTGGGGTACGATGCATGTGCGAAAGGATGTGTTGATGACGTCAGCCAGGATTGGCATAATCTCAGTCGGCAGTTTCTTCAAGACCGCTGGACTAATGCCATCCGGCCCTACAGCCTTCGAGTTGCGCATCTCTTTTACCACCTTTTCACTCTGCGCGGGCGTCACTGCTTCTGCTTCATTCATGAGTGGCAACTTACAGAGCTCTCTTATAGTCACTCGATTCTGTTTCCCTCTCTTAGCCTGAGTTATGAAGAAATTCTTTCCGAGAGCAGTTGCAGCCTCCTTTCCCGATTTGAAGACTCCATTCTCGAACTCAATCGTGGAGTAGTTGGTGGAGGTGCTCTTGTCACAGATCTTCTTTAGAACTTTCCGAATTGACGCTCCATCACTCTTGAAATTCATCTTCTCCGTGAATTTCTCCCAACACTTCTTCTTGTGCTTGTCCAGATCTCGCTTACTCTCGCTATCCAGCTCAGCAATGGCCGGATCCAGGTGATCTACCACTCTCTTTGCATCCCTTGTCCTTATCTTCTCCAAGATTCCCCGGGTGACATTGGGAAAGAAGGCCTTAACTCGGCCCTCTGGAATGGCGGCTTTCATTGCCTTGCGAATCGCGTCCGTCAAGTGACGTTCTTTCTGGTGCACGTTTCCATTCCATGGGTAGTCATCCACATGGCGAAGTGCCACCTCCCTGAACAAGCGCCAGTCTGCAAGGCAAAGTTTAAGATAAGACCTTTGTCGGATACCTGATTAAGGAGCAAGAGAACTAGAGAGATCGACATGGACAAAAACGGGGATATGATCACTGGACAGAGTTGTAGCGGTCGACCAAGAGCAGGCGCTGGAAAGATCAGATGATACAAGAGAGATGTCTGGACTAGAGGATCGGCCGTTGGCCGGGAGAGGAGTGGGCTGATCATCGTTGAGAATGACTAGATCGCACTCCTCCGCCCATTCTTCGACGTCTTCTCCTCTAGCGTCAGTGTCAAGCGACGAGCAGAATGTATGAGCATCGAAGTCGCCTGCGAAGACAACAGAGGGTGAAAGGGAGCAGTCGTACAACTGCTTGAGTGAGGGAATAGGGTCATAAGATTGGGGACAGGACGTTGTAGGAGGGATATAGATATTAAAAAGAGATATAGAGGTTTTAAGAGGGAGATCGATAGGTAGATACTCGAGAGTACCGTCCTTTGGTGTGTTTGGTATGATATGAGAGGGTAGATTTGATAATACGAAAGTGGAAACTCCTTCGCCGAGGGCTGACCTTGGAGCATGATAGGCAGTGTGGCCAGGAATGTTAGGGTGACGTGCGGTAGTAGACGGAGAAAGCTTGGTTCCCTGAACCATTATGACATCAGGATGTTGAGTACGAGCAAAAAGAGAGAGTTCAGACAACTTGGCACGAAGGCCATTGAGGTTAATATGAACAATAGAGAGGGGGCGGTTGGTAAATGAGGAATCAGAGTTACTGGGGGCAGAGCACAGAACACAACGGAAGGAAGGATCGTGATGCCTCACAGAACTGAGACCCGAACAGGAGAGATGCACCCACCCTTGGCATCCGAAGCACTGGACGCTGGTATGTCTCCTGGTAACATCCTTGCCGCACGTGGGGCATAGGTACTTCTGAGCGGGTCCAGGATTCCTCTCGACGCCGGCCATTTGTTGTAGAATCCTTAGGAGAGCTGCAGCCAGCCAGCATCTCTCCCATGACAAAAACCCTCCACGTTGACGTCGGTTTGCACGGAGGTGGTCTTCGTTCCTCCACACTGCCACGGCACGAACGTACGACATCTCGGCAGCAGTACGATCTCAGGTCATTACAAGGAACGAGTGAGCGTCCACTCTGATTAAAAGGGTATTACTAATAATCTAATGTGGCGGGTTTTTCCAGCTTGTTGTGCTTTTCTTTGTCCTAGAAGCGGTGGCCTCAAGTATCTTGAGACAAGATGTCATTCGAATGGTAAAAAAATTTCCTCTGCAAAAAAATTCATATTTTGTCCCCTTCTCACTTCTGCCAATATTATGCATCTTTTATTTACTTTAGCAAAGAATCTCATTCACATACAGGCCATAAAACGGCCAATGTCTCACCGTCGAATGGGGACCACGCGCTGGGCGACCGCACGCCGCTCGGAAGCAGACGGGTTTTGGCCGCCGCGCGACGAGTTTTGGCCGCCGCGCGACGTTTCGGCCGCGGCGCGGCGGCCAAAACTCGTCTGCTTCCGACGCACGTGCGGTCGCGCAGCGCGTGGGACGCAGTCGACGGTGAGACATTGGCCGTTTTATGGCCTATACGTGTATATGTACGTTTCTTTATTTTCACAATAAAGTCGTTGAATGAATGAATGATTATTCCAGAACCATGTCTCCAACAGTATTCCTATAGCAGCTGGTGTCCCCCAGGGTGGTGTTTTGTCACCAGCTCTCTTCAGTCTGTATCTCGAAGATATGCCTGAACCACCACAGCATATCAAGACTGTACGCCGATGACATAACAATCATGTGTCGAGACCGGGATATAAAGGTAGCCGCCACCAAGATCAACGAGTACCTGAAGAGTTGAAGAGGTTCTTCGACGACAAGATGCTAAAGATTTCTTCAGCGAAATCATCAGTATCCTTCCTCTTAACGGACTCATCCGAGCACAGAGCTCATCCGGAGGTAGAGTGGGATGGAGACCGCCTGCCTGCTGCTCGATTTCCAAAACTGCTCGGTCTTGTGCTCGATCCGTCGCTCAAGTTTCATGAAAATACCGAGCAGAAGCAGGCTGTCGTCAAAGCCAAACTCAATGTTCTCATGGCCCTAGGCGGTACCTCATGGGGTAACAGCAAGGAAACGATACTTATGACATGTAAGGCTATTCTTCAGCCAGCCATGGAATACGCCGCACCAGTTTGGAAGCATCTAGTTTCAGAATCTTCTTGGATTAAGATGCAACGCGTACAAAATGCCGCTCTTCGCATTGCCGCCGGATGTGCAAAGAGTTCTCCAGTCGAGCATCTGCATGTCGAAGCCCGTCTATTGCCCGTGAAGGAGCACTGTCAGCTCCAAGCCCAACAATTACGAATAAATATTATTAAGCAACCAAACCACCCGTCCTGGAGAGTGCTTAACCCCGTCAGAGAGAGAGAGCCAAAAGAATGCTATTTGGCGATGCTCCATGTGTTCAGATATCCATTGATCCTTCTTCCTCTTGAATTAGATGTCTACTGTACTTTGATCACAAGTGCAAGGCCGTGCCACTTCAGGGCACGCCCCCTTGTTCTCAAGCCATTATCCACTTTTGGTTGTACAGTGCATTGCAAAATTATACGACATACCCCAATTTCCGCGGTTTCTAACTTCGCGTCAATTAAAGGCATCGTACGCGCATGATTGGCCTGAAACCAAGTCTGCGTCGTCCTACTGACAAGAAGTGAAGGCGGATACGGACTAGAAAGAACTGGAAATGATTTTCTGACACAGTCTGATAATCTGTGGGGTTCATAGATCATGTCCCAAAACCTGGTCCACCACCCGAATCCGGGTCGACACATTTTTCTTTCTCCTCGAAAGTTCCTACTCAAAGATAGTTCTGATCCATAGGTGGATCCTTCGAAACCCTTTCTTATCGGTCGAAAGCAAGCCCAGTCCGAACGAGCCTGAAATATTCTAATCTATTCAATTATTTTACCTAAGTATTCTAAGCACTGGAGAGATCTACAAAAGAACCCACACTTATCCTCGTGTAGGAATTCTACAGGAGAATGTGTGTGGAAAAATAGTGTATAGACCCAGATTGAGGTGATGTGGAAAGCTGGACCAGGTTTTCGCGACATGACCTGTGAACCTCACTGATCATCAGAATGTGTCGGAATTTCATTTCCAGTTCTTTCTAGTCCGTATCCACCTTCATTTCTTGGCAGTAGGACGACGAATGCTTGGATTCGGGCCACTCCTGCCAATTTGCAAGAATGGCCGGCCGGTTTGCAGGACCTCAACACAGGAAAACGTTTGATATCTTCCCGAGCTTCTAATATACAACCAGAGAAGACAATACGAGTGTGTGGTTTCGCTCAAACTAGCTGTTATAAGCGAATGGGCGCTGATTGAAAGGGGCGTTCACAACAAGCTGGGTTGAAACATACCAAAAAGAGTTTCCGAATTGGTTGGGCATCAAGGCAATTCTGAAGACTATCAACTTGATGTTCATAATGGTTTTTACCATGAACGAACTGATACAGAGGGTCTAGAATCGCAATCTCTGCGAGAAGGTCAGCTATGTCGTATAATTTTGCAACGGTCGTTTTTGACAATTTTCGTTGCCATATTCCTGCCAGTTGCTCTAATTTCATGAAGATTCTTACCCAGGGGTTTTCGAGGGTGCTGCATCGACTGGCGTTAACCGTTTGTCTCCTTAAATCACGCGAAGTTTGGAATCGCGAAATATGGGGTATGTCGTATAATTTTGCAACGCACTGTTTAAGGAAATGTACTGTTCAGTGAAGCAATTCGTTATCTCGTCAATAAACCTTACTGGAAGTTCGGTCTACAACAGTGGCGATGAGGATCAACGACTACGCCGTATTTCGACATGCCTGCGACTACTCCTATGGAGCCGTCAACATCTCACGATTCTACTCCTCCCTGGCTAGCGCAACTGCTTACTTTTCAGTCACAGCAGCTGCAGCTTCTACAGCAGCAGAACCAGCAGATAGTCGCCCTAATGGCAAAACTGGCGGACAATAAGGAACCCTCCCCGTCCACCGTCACTACTGCTCCCTTGCCTGTTCCTGCATCTGATCCCTATGGTGACCTCGTCCGAGACCTGCCTGTATTCAGCTACGAGGAAGATGACGACGCCACTTTCAATGCATGGTTCAAGCGATATGGGCTGGTGATCAACGACCGAGGAGCGACTATCCGACGAGCGGAAGCGAAATTTGATGGTGGACAAACTGGACCGACAGTCGTACAAGACGTACTCTGAACACTTCCTGCCTCTCGAGTCGCGCCAAATCGACCTGGAAACGACTGTGGAAAATCTGACCAAACTATTTGGACCAAAACGGACGCTGATTAGACGAAGATTCGAGTTCCTGCAGTCAAATTGCGAGCCGCTAACGCCATCGTACGTGCCATATCGAGATTTCGGAAATAAAATCAAGCGCTGCCGAGATGTCGTACGTTCGTGCCGTGGCAGTGTGGAGGAAAGAAGATCGCCTCCGTGCAAACCGACGTCAACCCCTCCGAGAAGAGGGTTTTTGTCATGGGAGAGGTGCTGGTCGGCCGCAGCTCTCCTGAGGATTTTATTACAAAGGGCCGGCGTCGAGAGGAATCCAGGTCCAGCACGGAAGTATCCATGTGCCACCTGCGGCGAGGATGTTACCTGGCATAAAACAAGTGTCCAGTGCTTCGGATGCCAAAGGTGGGTGCACTTCTCCTGTTCGGGCCTCAGTTCTGTGAGGCATCATGACTCATCCTTTCGTTGTGTTCTATGCTCTGCCCCCAACAACTCTGATTCCTCAATTACCAACCGCCCCCTCTCCATTGTTCACATTAATCTCAACGGCCTTCGCAACAAGTTATCTGAACTCTCTCTATTCGCACGTTCTCATCACCCGGATGTTATCATGGTTCAAGAAACCAAGCTCTCTCCATCTACCACTTATCCTCAACCCTAACATTCCGGGCTACACCGCCTATCACATGCCAAGGACAGCTCTTGGGGGCGGAGTGTCTACTTTCGTTCAATCTGCCTTACCTTCTCATATTATCCCTAATACTCCTAAGGACGGTACTCTCGAGTACATTCCTGTCCACCTCCCCCTCAAAACCCCTTTATCTCTATTTAACATATATATTCCTCCTATATCATCTTGTCCCCCTCTTATAATCCTATTCCCCTCCTTAAGCAGTTGTACGACTGCTCACTCTCCCCTTCAGCTGTCTTTGCGGGTGACTTCAATGCTCACACGTTCTGTTCCGCTCTTGATTCTGACGCCAGAGGGGAAGATGTCGAAGAATGGGCTGAGGAGTGTGACCTGGTTATCCTCAATGATGACCAGCCCACTCGTCTCCCTGCCAACGGCCGACCTTCTAGCCCAGACATCTCTCTTGTGTCATCCAATCTCTCTAATGCTTGCACGTGGTCCACATCCACAACTCTCTCCAGTGATCACATTCCCGTCTTTGTCTATATTGATCTCTCTGACTCTCTTGCCCCTTACTCTGGTTTTCGTCATCGTACTTATCTTAATTTAGGCTTAGCAGACTGGACCCTGTTCAGAGATGTTGCACTTCGCCAGAGATGAGAAGAGAGCCGCAGACCATCTAGACCCGGACATAGCTGTGCTGGAAAACGAGATCAAGCAGGATCTGGATAAGAACAAGAAGGAATGCTGGGAGCACTGAAAAGCTGAATTTCAAGGCTGACGGAACTACGACGTGGAAAGTGTTGAGGAAAATTTCCGGCAAGTCCGCTCCCTCGATGAGCTCCGCTATTGAGTTCGAGGAGAACGTCTTCAAATCAGGGAAAGCGGCTGCTTATGCGCTCGGTAAGAACTTCTTCATCACACGTGCCAAGCGAGGCGTGCAAAACAGAGTCACGGTTAGAGAACTGAGCCGGTTGCCGCTCATGAACGCTTCTGAGGCCTTTACTCTCACGCAAGTAGAGAAGGCTATCAAAGAAATGCGGAATTCGAAGGCTATCGGACCTGACGGTATCTCCCCAGCCATCCTGGAAGAAGCTTCCCACGGAACTTCTACCGATGCTTGCAGATATCATTAACACTTCTTTCCGGACCTGCACTCTACCCCAAGCTTGGAAGACAGCCAATGTGATACCGTTGCCAAAGCCAGGCAAGTCCCAAAGCACGGCAAAGGGCTTTCGACCAATAAGCCTGTTATCGCCCGTCGCTAAAGTAGCTGAAAAGTTGATCGTGACGGACCTGGCTGATCAAAATGAGCGACAGCAGCATCAGCATGGGTTCAGGAAACTTCACTCCACTACTACAGCTCTATTGGAGATCGTGAGCTTTGCGGTCGATGGGTTCAACATGAGAAAGCCCCTGAGAACGGTGGCCGTCGCCCTCGACCTGAGCAAAGCGTTTGACTCTGTTAACTTGGGACTGCTGTCCGAGAAACTGCTCAAGTCGTCGCTACCATCATGGCAGAAGCGATGGATTGCAGCGTTCACTAAAGGCCGCCGTGCTAAGGTTCTGTTCCAGAATCATGTATCCGATAGCATTCCAATAGCAGCCGGTGTGTTGTCCCCTGCCCTATTCAGCCTGTATCTTGAGGACATTCCCGAGCCTCCCAATGATGTAAGGATTGTTATGTATGCCGACGACATCACCATCATGTGCCAGGATCGTGACCTGCAGATAGCCGCTAACAAGATCAGCGCCTATCTCGTCGAGTTGAAGCTCTTCCTCGATAAAATGATGCTCACAGCCTCTGCCGCAAAATCCTCTGTTTCAGTGTTCACAACGAACACCAAGGAACACAGTGCCCATCCAGATGTCAAATGGGATGGTGACCTGTTGCCAGCAGCAAAATTCCCCAAGCTGCTTGGCCTTATTCTTGATCCCTCACTGAAGTTCCACAAAAACGCGGAACAGAAACAAACGGTCGTCAAGGCTAGACTTAGTATCTTGAGAGCTCTCGGAGGAACATCATGGGGAAGCGGCCGAGAGACTATATTGAGAACCTACAGAGCAATACTTCAGCCGGCTCTGGAATATGCGGCACCAGTGTGGCAGCACCTGGTGTCTGACAGCTCCTGGAATAAGCTGCAGCGTGTACAGAATGCTGCGCTTAGAATTGCTACCGGTTGTGCAAGGAGCTCCCCGGTGGAGCATCTTCACGCGGAGGCCTGCATATTGCCGGTCAAGGAGCATTGTGAACTCCAGGCACAGCAGATGTATATTAATGTTCTGAGGCAGCCGAATCATCCGTCAAAGAGAATCATGAAGCCCATAAGAGAGAGGTCGATTAGGACGCCGTTCGCCGATGCTCCTCGTAAAGTTGATGTACAGAGATGGGCCGACTCCAACATGGAAAGGCTTCGTCTTCTGCGTGAGGAGCACACCCAGTTTGTTCGAGGATATCTAGCAAAGGCGGCTGTGAACCCTATCTTGGGAACGGTGCCGCCTCGGGTTTGCGAGTCCGAGTCTCAACTCGGCAGACGAGCCAGATGTGCTCTTGCATCGCTGCGCTGTGGTCACTCTATTCTGCTCATGTCTTACGTCAACAAGATCGACAGCAGCCGACCAGACGCATGCCCGGACTGTGGTACTCCCGGACACGACACGGCGCACTTGTTCATGTGCCCGAAGAGACCTACCTCCTTAACAACAATGGACCTTTGGACGAATCCTGTGAAGGCCGCCCAGTTCCTCAACCTATGACAAAAACCACTTTGAGGCTGCAGAAGAAGAAGAAGAAAATCAAGCGGAAATTTGAGGATGCAGCAATGAAGCAAGTCGACAGTGAATCCCTGAAGTGTCTGGTATTCGTTTCTGGACTGACTGACTCTTCACACTCAGAGATGCGACTCCGATTACTCAATAAAATCAACTGCATCAAGGAGAACGATCCATCACCTTCGCTGGATGACTTTAAATGAGTGCGAAACCTTCATCACTCCCCGCGTCGACAATCGTACAATGGAAGGCAGAGAAATGAATGCTCTTCATCACAAATCGTTCCCGCAGAAGAAATGAAATCCTTTCCGCGACGTCAGCTTCCGCAATCGATCAACTTCCCGTGAGCAAGGACGAGAGAATGGCTCATCAACAAATCGCGGAAAATCACAATTGTAATCCAGAAAGCCGAAATTCCGCCAACGAAGCCGGAATTTTCGTGGCAACAATGCGATTTCTGCAACATCGAACGCTCGTACGTACCTGAAAGTGAAAATAAAATGGAGTTTCCACACGCCTGCAGCTCGACACAGGATCTGATCTGACAATGATTTAGCGCCGAATATGGAACGACGGGATCTCCTGCACTCGAGCGAGCGACCGCGCTGGTCAAAACTGCTGATGGGTCACCGATGGACATTATTGGCAAATTCGAAGCCGAATTTACGATATTTGATCGGCATCACCGGACTACTGCTGGACGAGGAAGCTGCTACGTCACTGAGTCAAGCAATTTACTGGGATTGGAATGGTGCGTACAGATGCCACAATACCGAGAGCTGAAGGAACAATACCACTGTCGACAAGCCACAGCCGCCTTGGAAAATGTGCGCCGCAGCGCAGTGACAGATTTGAAGAATCGTTTCACCGACGTATTCGCACCTGGTCTCGGATGCTGTACGAAGACAAAGGCGAAGCTCTTCCTCAAACCTGATGTTCGACCTGTCTACAGACAGAAGCGACCCGTTCCGTTCGCTTCTCAACCGAATGTCGACAAGGAAATTGATAGATTACTGGCCGAAAACGTGCTATCGCCGGTCGACCATTCCAACTGGGCTGCTCCGATTGTCGTTGTGAAGAAAAGTAGCGGAGCGATTCGACTGTGTGCCGACTTTTCAACTGGTCTCAACGACGCCCTGATGCTGCACAAACATCCGCTGCCAACAGCTGAGGAAGTCTTCAACAAACTCAATGGTGGCGAACTCTTCTCGCTGATATATCTTGCCGATGCTTATCTGCAGATCGAAGTGGACGAAAGTTCAAAGGAATTGCTGACTATCAACACTCACCGTGGTTTGTTCCGCTAAAACCGCCTGCCGTTTGGAGTGAAGTCAGCTTCTGGAATTTTCCAACAAGTCATAGACTCGTTGATAGCTGGTCTCCCTGGAGTTGCGGCATATTTGGACGACGTCATCGTTACCGGTCGCACAAATGAAGAGCATCGCAACAATCTGGAAGCCTTATTCAAAAGGATTCACGACTATGGTTTTCGAGTCCGGATAGAGAAGTGCAATTTTATGATGACCGAAATCAATTATCTCGGAGTTGTCATCGACAAATATGGACGCCGCCCGGACCCGAACAAAATCAGAGCTACCACCGAGATGCTGCCGCCGAAAAACGTGTCACAACTACGGTCATTTCTTGGTATGATCAATTACTACGGCACTTTTGTCAACGACATGCGTCTTCTACGAGCTCCTCTCGATGCCCTCCTGAAAAAGGATGCCGAATTCGAATGGAAATCTGAGCAACAGAAGGCATTCAACAGAGCCAAATAGGTTCTCACGACACCTCTACTGCTGACTGACTACGATCCAAAACTGGAAATCATCGTCGCAGCTGACGCATCAGACTATGGAATTGGAGCAGTGATTCTACATCCTTTCGCTGATGGATCGGAGAAGGCCATTTGCCACGCCAGTCGAAGTCTCAACGATGCGGAGAAGAAATATGGTCAGATTGAGAAAGAAGGACTAGCGTTGGTTTTCGCAGTACGCAAGTTTCATCGATATTTGATGGAACGACATTTCACTCTTCTTACGGATCACAAACCTCTCCTAGCCATTTTCGGAAGCAAGAATGGAATGCCTACGTACACCGCTAATCGACTTCTGAGATGGTCGCTGATTCTACTCGGATATGGCTTCAAAATCGAGTACCGAAGAACAACGGAGTTTGGTCAAGCCGATGCGCTATCTCGTCTCGTCGCTAAACAAACCACTTCCACGGAGGATATCGTCATTGCAAAAGCCGCCCAAGAAGCAGAAGTCGCCTGTCTTTCTATGAAAAATGTCCTGCCCATTGACATGAAAAGGATTGCTGAGGAAAGTGCAGAAGATGAAACATTGCGGAACGTTATGTATTGCGTTCGAACAGATTCCTGGCCGTCAAAACCAACTCCCGGAATCGCTAGGTATGGCTCTCTGCGGAGATCGCTTTCTCTCGAAAACGACTGTCTTTTCTTCGGCCCTCGCATAGTCATTCCTTTAGCTCTCCGTCAGCGTGTCCTGGACGTTTTACGTGAAGGACACCCCGGTTTCACAAGGATGAAAATGCTGGCAAGAGCATACGTGTACTGGGCAAACATCACAAAGGATATTGAAGGCTGCGTACGGCGATGTCAGAGCTGCCAAGAAGCCGCTAAAGCTCCAACCAAAGTAGAGCTATTTTCGTGGCCGATGGAAACAGAACCATGGAACCGCATGCACATCGATTTCGCAGGACCTCTCAATGGAAAAATGTGCCACGTCATTGTGGATGCGTTTTGAAAATGGCCTGAGATGATCGAAATGTCCTCATCGACAACAACCCCTGTGTTCGAGAGCTCACCCGACTTTTCGCTCAATTCGGGAACCCGAAAACGTTGGTATCGGAAAATGGAAGTCGATTCACCTCTCGAGACTTCGTCGAGTTCTGCAACGCTAATGGTATCGAACACGTGCGATCTCCACCGTTCCATCCACAGTCGAATGGACAAGCGGAGCGATTCGTCGCAACATTCAAAGGGACACTACGAAAGCTGGAAAATCAAGGAGCAGTCTCAAATCCGCTGCAAGTTTTCCTGTCCACCTATCGACGAACACCATGTCCATCGTTTCCTAATGGATTGTCGCCAGCAGAAAATTTTATGGGACGAAAACCTCGAACCGAGCTCACAGTGCTGACAACTCGAACTACAACTGATTCCACACGCAACGACGCCATGGAAGCTCAATTCAATCGTCACAATGGCGCTCGTGCAAAGAAATTCGAGCCTAACGACAGAGTATGGATTCGAGACTACCGGACAAATCAAAGGAAATGGATACCTGGAAAAGTCCTCGCCCGGCATGGCAACGCTGTCTACGATGTGCTGGTTGATGGATCGACACCTAGGCGCCATGCGAATCAGATGCGTCTAAATGTACCGGACTAAGCGGAGCGGGAAATGCTCGACCTCTTGGATTCGCCCCCAGAGCCGTACCGCAGGCAGGATCGACCAAGGACGCGAACGACAGGAGCTATGCCGCCGACAGTCGTGACGGAATCGACCTCTGGAACCGAGTCTACACCGCCTACAACGACGCCTAGTACGACCTTGCAGCCAGTTCAACGACCGCAACGCGAGCGACGGCCACCCAGACGACGAAATGGATCCATCTGCAAGATCTTATACATAGACTATTAGATGAATGTTAACTATTTATTCGTAACCTTGTCATAAATGTACCATTCATCTTAGGAGGGAGGTGTTGAGATATCCATTGATCCTTCTTCTTCTTGAATTAGATGTCTACTGTATTGATTTGATCCCAAATGCAAGGCCGTGCCACTTCCGGGCACGCCCCCTTGTTCTCAAGCCATTATCCACTTCCGGTTGTACCAGGCTGTACCACTTCCGGGCACGCCCCCTTGTTCTCAAGCCATTATCCACTTCCGGTTGTACCAGGCTGTGCCACTTCCGGCCACGCCTCTTTATACTGTCGTATCCCGATATAAGGAAATGTACTGTTCAGTGAAGCAATTCGTTATCTCGTCAATAAAACTTACTGGAAGTTCGGTCTACAACACCATGCAAGGTTAACTTGCAAAGATGGCTTGACTCACAACAAGAACGACTCCGCCTTTTGCGCGAGGAGCACACCAAGTTCGTACGGTGCCATCTTGAGAAGGCGGCGGTGAATCCTATACTAGGAGAAGTACCGCCCCCAGTCTGCGAATCCGAGACTCAACTCGGAAGAAGGGCTAAATGCACATTCGCATCGTTGCGCTGCGGTCACTCGTCAATGCTCATGTCCTACGTCAGCAAGATTGACTGCAGCAAATCTGATGTTTGTCCGGACTGCGGTACTATCGGCCATGATACGGCACATTTATTTGACTGTCCGGTGAGACCTACCACGCTGAGCACAATGGATCTATGGACGAATCCACTACTGGCCGCCCAGTTTCTTCACCTATGACAAAGCCCTCGACGTGGCTGCAAAGAAAAAGAAGATGACGCCGAAATTCCTACAGCTCTGTGGTGTTCGTCCTTACCTTTGCGTAAGGGCCTGTCGGTTCCGCTTCTTCTTCTTGTCAGCCATGAGCAGAGCATCGCATCAGAGGCGTAGGAAGCTAGCCACCTCACACGGCTTGTACCATAGATCTCGAGCAGACAAGGTTGTAGGCCTGGCCGGACATGAAAATAGATGCAATGAATCATGTCAGGGTCAAGCGCTGCCGAGATTTCGTACGTTCGTGCCGTGGCAGTGTGGAGGAAAGAAGATCGCCTCCGTGCAAACCGACGTCAACCCCTTCGAGAAGAGGGTTTTTGTCATGGGAGAGGTGCTGGTCGGCCGCAGCTCTCCTGAGGATTTTATTACGAAGGGCCGGCGTCGAGAGGAATCCAGGTCCAGCACAGAAGTATCCATGTGCCACCTGCGGCGAGGATGTTACCTGGCATAAAACAAGTGTCCAGTGCTTCGGATGCCAAAGGTGGGTGCACTTCTCCTGTTCGGGCCTCAGTTCTGTGAGGCATCATGACTCATACTTTCGTTGTGTTCTATGCTCTGCCCCCAGCAACTCTGATTCCTCAATTACCAATTTTTTCCTCACTCTCCCCTTCAGCTGTCTTTGCGGGTGACTTCAATGCTCACACGTTCTGTTCCGCTCTTGATTCTGACGCCAGAGGGGAAGATGTCGAAGAATGGGCTGAGGAGTGTGACCTGGTTATCCTCAATGATGACCAACCCACTCGTCTCCCTGCCAACGGCCGACCTTCTAGCCCAGATATCTCTCTTGTGTCATCCAATCTTTCTAATACTTGCACGTGGTCCTCATCCACAACTCTCTTCAGTGATCACATTCCCGTCTTTGTCTATATTGATCTCTCTGACTCTTTTGCCCCTTACTCTGGTTTTCGTCATCGTACTTATCTTAATTGGAAGCAGCAGACTGGACCCTGTTCAGAGATGTTGCACTCCGCCATTCGGTCGACTACCCATGGAATGGTGATGTTCATCAGAAAGAGCGCCATCTAACAAGTGCCATCCGCAAGGCCATGAAAGCAGCAATTCCTGAGGGTCGTGTCAAGACCTTTTTTTCCAAATGTCAGCAGGGAAAAACTGCAGAAGATAAGAACCAGAGATGAGAAGAGAGCCGCAGACCATCTAGACCCGGAGATTGCTGTGCTGGATAATGAGATCAAGCAGGATCTGGATAGGAACAAGAGGGAATGCTGGGAGAAGTTCACTGAAAAGCTGAATTTCAAGGCGGACGGAACTACGACGTGGAAAGTGTTGAGGAAAATTTCCGGAAAGTCCGCTCCCCCGATGAGCTCCGCTATTGAGTTCGAGGGGAACGTCTTCAAATCAGGGAAAGCGGCTGCTTACGCACTCGGCAAGAATTTTTTCATCACACGTACCATGCGAGGCGTGCAAAACAGAGTCACGGTTAGAGAGCTGAGCCGGTTGCCGCTCATGAACGCATCTGAGGCCTTTACTCTCTCACAAGTAGAGAAGGCTATCAAAGAAATGCGGAATTCGAAGGCTGTCGGACCTGACGGTATCTCCCCAGCCATCCTGAAGAAGCTTCCCACGGAACTTCTACCGATGCTTGCAGATATCATTAACACTTCTATCCGGACCTGCACTCTACCCCAAGCTTGGAAGACAGCCAATGTGATACCGTTGCCAAAGCTAGGCAAGTCCCAAAGCACGGCAAAAGGCTTTCGACCAATAAGCCTGTTATTGCCCGTCGCTAAATTAGCTGAAAAGTTGATCGTGACGGACCTGGCTGATCAAAATGAGCGACAGCAGCATCAGCATGGGTTCAGGAAACTTCACTCTTTTACTACTGCTCTATTGGAGATCGTGAGCTTTGCGGTCGATGGGTTCAACATGAGAAAGCCCCTAAGAACGGTGGCCGTCGCCCTTGACCTGAGCAAAGCGTTTGACTCTGTTAACTTGGGACTGCTGTCCGAGAAACTGCTCAAGTCGTCGCCACCATCATGGCAGAAGCGATGGATTGCAGCGTTTACGAAAGGCCGCCGGGCTAAGGTTCTGTTCCAGAATCACGTATCCGATAGCATTCCAATAGCAGCCGGTTTTCCGCAAGGCGGAGTGTTGTCCCCTGCCCTATTCAGCCTGTATCTTGAGGACATTCCCGAGCCTCCCAATGATGTAAAGATTGTTATGTATGCCGACGACATCACCATCATGTGCCAGGACCGTGACCTGCAGATAGCCGCTAACAAGGTCAGCGCCTATCTCGTCGAGTTGAAGCTCTTCCTCGATAATATGATGCTCGCAGTCTCTGCCGCAAAATCTTCTGTTTCAGTGTTCACAACAAACACCAAGGAACACAGTGCCCATCCAGATGTCAAATAGGACGGTGACCTGTTGCCAGCAGCAAAATTCCCCAAGCTGCTTAGCCTTATTCTTGATCCGTCACTGAAGTTCCACAAAAACGCGGAACAGAAACAAACAGTCGTCAAGGCTAGGCTTAATATCTTGAGAGCTCTCGGAGGAACATCATGAGGAAGCAGCCGAGAGACTATATTGAGAACCTACAGAGCAATACTTCAGCCGGCTCTGGAATATGCGGCACCAGTGTGGCAGCACCTGGTGTCTGACAGCTCCTGGAATAAGCTGCAGCGTGTACAGAATGCTGCGCTTAGAATTGCTACCGGTTGTGCAAGGAGCTCCCCGGTGGAGCATCTTCACGCGGAGACCTGCATATTGCCGGTCAAGGAGCATTGTGAACTCCAGGCACAGCAGATGTATATTAATGTTCTGAGACAGCCGAATCATCCGTCAAATAGAATCATGAAGCCTATAAGAGAGAGAGGTCGATTAGGACGCCGTTCGCCGATGCTCCTCGTAAAGTTGATGCACAGAGATGGGCCGACTCCAACATGGAAAGGCTTCGTCTTCTGCGTGAGGAGCACACCCAGTTTGTTCGAGGATATCTAGCGAAGGCGGCTGTGAACCCTATCTTGGGAACAGTGCCGCCTCGGGTTTGCGAGTCTGAATCTCAACTCGGCAGACGAGCCAGATGTGCTCTTGCATCGCTGCGCTGTGGTCACTCTATTCTGCTCATGTCTTACGTCAGCAAGATCGACAGCAGCCGACCAGAAGCGTGCCCGGACTGTGGTGCTCCCAGACACGACACGGCGCACTTGTTCATGTGCCCGAAGAGACCTACCTCCTTATCCACAATGGACCTTTGGACCAATCCTGTGAAGGCCGCCCAGTTCCTCAACCTATGACAAAAACCACTTTGAGGCTGCTGAAGAAGAAGGGTCAAGCGGGGCGTTGCGTAATTTTTCGGAATCCGAGCGACCTCCCCCCCCCTCCCACCATCAAAAATTTTCTCCCAGAATCCAAAAGTTTTGCGATCACTCCGAGGAGCGATTTCTGGGCTGTTTATTTTTTTCCCGAAAAAAACTCTGCATTTGGATAACCTGGTCGTTCGGAAAACCAAAGCAATCAATATAATCGATTACCAAAACTGTCAGACGCCGAAAATTTGTTCATTGGTCGGACTCAAGCGTCCGAAACCCGAGCAATGCTACAATCCTTTCCTTCGGCCTTCAGTGACCGAAAATATCGAGAACTGTTAGGATATTTTCACCGAAATTTCGTTTCTGGTCTGAAACTTTTGCGATCTCCCGCAATCTTCTCGGATCAAAATTTTTGCGTCCGCCCTTTACCCCTTTTTTGCGGAATTTCGCAACTCCGCTTGACCCTGAATCATGTGCAGCACGTTCACAATCGGGGCATTTATCTGGGACTGACTGGTCAATGCGATGAGCGTAGGCTTTTAGATATGTGGAGTGAACGCATCGCAGACCAGTGAGGATTGTTCGGGTACGTCTCGACAGTCCAGCTTTGCTGTCGTCGACTCGTGGGGGCACGCCACCAAAAATTAAGTTGTGCTGAGCATCAGAGAGGTACTCTGCCACAAACCGCGTATGCTCAGCCATCTGGAGTCTTCTGCACGAGAGCTCGGATGTGGCCCAGCGTGTTTGAGAGACAGCAGACAGAGAAGCATTGAGCGGCGTGCGTATGCTTCTTGGCTGGGGACTGGACGACAGAAGTCGGTAATTTGGAGGGGTCGGGCTCTTGACAATACTTATTAGAAATTGGTGAGACTGGAGTAAGCAGTGCTCTTCCACGGGAAGTAGGCCGGTTTCCTGATGAAGATGCGGAATAGGCGTCGACTTGTGACATCCAGTAATAAGCCTGAGGGCATTGTTCTGTGTTTTCTGCAACCTGCACCAAGAGGATCCAGAGAGATGTCTGGTCCATATAGGGGCACCATATTCCAGGACCGGCTGCACCATGACCCTATATGTCATACGTAGCACTTCCTTCGTGCTGCCCCAGGTGGTTCCAGCCAGTGCGCGAAGAATGTTGTTGCGCGAGTTGGCTGAGGCAGCACGTATACGCGTATTTTCATGAAAACGTAGTGAGAGATCCAGGAAGACTCCCAGTAGTCGAGGACGCTTAGACAGTGGCAGCTCGTGGCCATCCCAGATGACCTTGGGATGAAGCCGATGTTCGATGGTAGCCGTTGTTCATAGTGTGACACTTGACTTGGAGGCGGAAACAGTCAGCAATTTTGATTTGAGATACACAGCCAAGGTCCGTAAGTAGTTGTTCATGGTGGCAGTGGCTCGGTCAATAACTGAATCCGTGCAAACGATAGTGGTGTCATCGGCGTACAGGCATAGATGATTACCAGTTGGTGGCTCTGGAATATCAGACAGAAATAGCGAAAACAGGCTAGGGGACAACACTCCGCCTTGCGGGACACCGGCTTTCAAAGGGACCGAAGACGATAGATGTCCGTCGAACATTACGCGAATGGACCGGTTTTTGACAGAGCTATTAATCCACCTTTTAGACCAACTGGGCATATCCGATTCCAGTATGGATTTCGATAGAAGCGGGAGACTGACGCTATCAAACGCAGCCGTGAGATCAATAGCAACGACGAGGCTTCTACCAGCCGGAGTCTTGCGATTAAATCCAGTGATGATATGCTCGGTGATTGATGTCAGGGCAGTGATGGTGGAATGCTCCTCCTTGAAACCATGCTGGTGAGTGTTGTGCTGCAACGCGTTTTGGAGGAGCGGATTGGCGACTTTTTCCGCAAGCTTGGCAAGGAGGGAATGGAGGGAGATGGGGCGGTGGGAGGCAGCTTTATCCGGTGGCTTGCCTGGTTTGGCGATGGGAATCATGACAGCTTGTTTCCAGCGAGCCGGAATAACACCAGAACTGAATGACAAATAAATGAGATCAGAGAGCAGTTCATAATAGGGATTAGGAAGATGCTTGAGATGAACAGCCGTCAGGTCCCCTGCACGCGAATTTTTCATCGATTTGATGATCTTGTCAATGGCGGAAGGAGGACTAGCAGGGATATCCAACCGATTGAGCTTTCTAATTGCTCGCATTGTTCTTCTGTTTTGCATATCTCGTTGCGATGAGGCATATGTAAAAAGTTTGCCGAGCAGACAAGCTGCCTTGTATCCGTGCTCGAATCTTCCAGACGGAAATTTGAGCATGTTGCGATCCGTGCTCATCTTTTTGCCAGAAATTCGTTTCAGTGTTGTTCAAGCTTTTCTGGCATCCACGGCAAAATCAATCGACTCGGTTAGCTCTTTCCAGCGCTGCTGCTTGTGTTGATTTAGTTGCTCGGTGATGTTGTGCGACAGCTGTTGTGTAGGAGGATCATTGGGGTCCGATCTTCGCTTGTCGTCTCTCATCGGGATCAGGTCGAGGACTTCACTGGGCACGTTTGGGTGAAAAGTCCTTACACGTCCAGTAGGAATAGCTGCTTTGGAGGCTCGTTCGATGGTACTGACGATAAACATCTCCTACCGTAGACTGTTCCGTTCCTCGGGTAGTCGGCCACCTGGCTGAGCAATACCTTTTTGAGTAGGTCCCAGTTAGCCTTACGGGAATCAGAATATAACTTACAACGAGAGCCAGAAAACGGAGCAAGCAAGCTATTAAGTGACAAATCCAATGACGTAATTATGGGAGCATGATCACTGGCCAGTATACATTGGATCCGAATCAAAAAAAATTTGGATACTCGGATTTCGGATAACTCAAAAATCAAAGGTCGCGAATATCCGACTCAATCGAATAGATTCAGAATAGCATCATCGGATAATCCGAGTCATTCGGATTGGGAGGCTAAACGGATAGTTGGATCTCGGATCAATCCGAAAATCACGATGGAAATAATTTCGACCATTTTTGTCGCTGCCGCCCCCCCCGTAGTTTCTTTCTATTTGCTAATGATCTTTTGTTCGTACCTGTCATTTAACTCTCTATAAAAATATTTTATTTCTCATATTTCACTGTTTTTCAATCGAACAAACGGCGGCGAAGAGGTAAGAGACGCAGATCTTTACTATATATAAAGGGGATCTGTCAGTCTGTCACGGTATTTCCTCCATGGCGCATCGTATGTCAACCGTGTTACCAAAAAAGGATACGACGCACTTTCCAGCCATGACTTAGGAGTCAACAACGTCGCCGGTTGAATTACCCAAGTTTGCAGCGCTTTTGGCCACGCACTGTCACCCGGCGGGCCTGCCCATCCGGTGGTGGCCCCGGTGCCGGCCGCGACGCGCGTCGGTGTGCCGGTCGCGACGCGTGCGGTCGAGATTGCCGGGTGCGGATTCGGGTCTGGGGTGCAAGGGAAGTGTACGGTGGAAGCAAGGTCAAGCCTCCTAAAATGCCGAGGGAAATCACCAGGAGTTTCGTCACCCTCCTTAGGTCACGTGTCTCGTGAGTCCTCCCCACACTGCCTCGCCTCCTATAAGAGCGAACCAAATCGTCAGGAGTTTCGTCACCCTCCTTAGGTCACGAGTCTCGTCAGTCCTCCCCACATTCCCTTTAGTTCCGCGCGTGGTTTCGTCGTGGATGCTCCAACCAGTCATCTCGATTCTCAGTTTCTCTCTTCTCATCCTCTTCTTATCCCTTCTTTCATATTCACTCTTTACCTGTCTCTATTTTCTTCAATTCCATTCCGACAATTACAGGATCATCAGAAACGAACCTTCTATGGAATCACAGATTTTTGTTTTGTCCCAGTTGCTGAGCGCTGATCGCATCCTGAGAAATTCTGTGCGATATGCCCAGAAAATCTAGGATTTTTCATACAGAAAATCCGAATTTTTCATTTCTCGATGCATAGAGCTTTTTTCAGTATTGTTGGCGATGTCCTCATCCCCTTAAACGAAATTCATGGGATTTTTGAGGGCTGTATCCTGAGAGATTCTGTGAGATATGCACAGAAAATCTGAAATTTTTCATACAGAAAATCTGAATTTTTTGATTTCTCGATGCATAGAGCTTTTTTCAGCATTGTTGGCGATATCCTCATCCCCTCAAACCAAATTTATAGTATTTTCGAGGGCTATATTCTGAGAGATTCTGTGAGATATGCTGAGAAAATCTGAATTTTTTGATTTCTCGATGCATAAAGCTTTTTTTCAGTATTGTTGGCGATATCCTCATCCCCTTAAACCAAATTTATAGTATTTTCGAGGGCTATATCCTGAGAGATTCTGTGAGATATGCACAGAAAATCTGGAATTTTTGATTTCTCGATGCATAGAGCTTTTTTCAGTATTGTTGGCGATATCCTCATCCCCTCAAACCAAATTTATAGTATTTTCGAGGGCTATATCCTGAGAGATTCTGTGAGATATGCACAGAAAATCTGGAATTTTTGATTTCTCGATGCATAGAGCTTTTTCAGTATTGTTGGCGATATCCTCATCCCTCCAAACAAAATTTATAGTATTTTCGAGGGCTATATCCTGAGAGATTCTGTGAGATATGCACAGAAAATCTGAAATTTTGATTTCTCGATGCATAAAGCTTTTTTCAGTATTGTTGGCGATATCCTCATCCCTCAAACAAAATTTATAGTATTTTCGAGGGCTATATCCTGAGAGATTCTGTGAGATATGCACAGAAAATCTGAAATTTTTGATTTCTCGATGCATAAAGCTTTTTCAGTATTGTTGGCGATATCCTCATCCCTTCAATCCAAGTTTATAGTATTTTCGAGGGCTATATCCTGAGAGATTCTGTGAGATGTGCACAGAAAATCTGAAATTTTTCATACAAAAAATCCGAATTTTTTGATTTCTCGATGCATAAAGCTTTTTCAGTATTGTTGGCGATATCCTCATCCCCTCAATCCAAGTTTATAGTATTTTCGAGGGCTATATCCTGAGAGATTCTGTGAGATATGCACAGAAAATCTGAAATTTTTCATACAAAAATCTGAAATTTTTGATTTCTCGATGCATAGAGCTTTTTCAGTATTGTTGGCGATATCCTCAACCCTTAAACCAAATTTATAGTATTTTCGAGGGCTATATACTGAGAGATTCTGTGAGATATGCACAGAAAATCTGAAATTTTTTGATTTCTCGATGCATAGAGCTTTTTCAGTATTGTTGGCGATATCCTCATCCCTTAAACCAAATTTATAGTATTTTCGAGGGCTATATCCTGAGAGATTCTGTGAGATATGCACAGAAAATCTGAAATTTTGATTTCTCGATGCATAGAGCTTTTTCAGTATTGTTGGCGATATCCTCATCCCCTTAAACCAAATTTATAGTATTTTCGAGGGCTATATCCTGAGAGATTCTGTGAGATATGCACAGAAAATCTGAAATTTTTGATTTCTCGATGCATAAAGCTTTTTCAGTATTGTTGGCGATATCCTCATCCCTCAAACCAAATTCATAGTATTTTCTGAGGGCTTTATCCTGAGAGATTCTGTGAGATATGCACAGAAAATCTGAAATTTTCATACAAAAATCTAAATTTTTGATTTCTCGATGCATAAGAGCTTTTTCAGTATTGTTGGCGATATCCTCATCCCTCAAACGAAACTTATAGTATTTTCGAGGCTATATCCTGAGAGATTCTGTGAAATATGCACAGAAAATCTGAAATTTTTCATACAGAAAATCTGAATTTTTGATTTCTCGATGCATAGAGCCTTTTTCAGTATTGTTGGCGATATCCTCATCCCTCAAACCAAATTCATAGTATTTTCGAGGGCTTTATCCTGAGAGATTCTGTGAGATATGCACAGAAAATCTGAAATTTTTCATACAGAAAATCTGAATTTTTTGATTTCTCGATGCATAGAGCTTTTTTCAGCATTGTTGGCGATATCCTCATCCCCTCAAGCCAAATTTATAGTATTTTCGATGGCTATATTCTGAGAGATTCTGTGAGATATGCTGAGAAAATCTGAAATTTTTCATACAGAAAATCTGAATTTTTTGATTTCTCGATGCATAGAGCTTTTTTCAGTATTGTTGGCGATATCCTCATCCCCTCAAACCAAATTTATAGTATTGTCGAGGGCTATATACTGAGAGATTCTGTGAGATATGCACAGAAAATCTGAAATTTTTCATACAGAAAATCTGAATTTTTTGATTTCTCGATGCATAGAGCTTTTTTCAGTATTGTTGGCGATATCCTCATCCCCTCAAACCAAATTTATAGTATTTTCGAGGGCTATATCCTGAGAGATTCTGTGAGATATGCAGAGAAAATCTGAAAATTTTCATACAGAAAATCTGAATTTTTTGATTTCTCGATGCATAGAGCTTTTTTCAGTATTGTTGGCGATATCCTCATCCCCTCAAACCAAATTTATAGTATTTTCGAGGGCTATGTCCTGAGAGATTCTGTGAGATATGCACAGAAAATCTGAAATTTTTGATTTCTCGATGCATAGAGCTTTTTTCAGTATTGTTGGCGATATCCTCATCCCCTCAAACCAAATTTATAGTATTTTCGAGGGCTATATCCTGAGAGATTCTGTGAGATATGCACAGAAAATCTGAAATTTTTGATTTCTCGATGCATAGAGCTTTTTTCAGTATTGTTGGCGATATCCTCATCCCTCAAACGAAATTTATAGTATTTTCGAGGGCTATAGCTCCGTTTACACCACCACACTGACGGAAATTCTGAGAGATTCTGTGAAATATGCACAGAAAATCTGGAATTTTTGATTTCTCGATGCATAGAGCTTTTTTCAGTATTGTTGGCGATATCCTCATCCCCTCAAACCAAATTTATAGTATTTTCGAGGGCTATATCCTGAGAGATTCTGTGAGATATGCACAGAAAATCTGAAGTTTTCATACAGAAAATCTGAAATTTTTGATTTCTCGATGCATAGAGCTTTTTCAGTATTGTTGGCGATATCCTCATCCCCTCAATCCAAGTTTATAGTATTTTCGAGGGCTATATTCTGAGAGATTCTGTGAGATATGCACAGAAAATCTGGAATTTTTTATTTCTCGATGCATAGAGCTTTTTTTCAGTATTGTTGGCGATATCCTCATCCCCTCAAACCAAATTTATAGTATTTTCGAGGGCTATATCCTGAGAGATTCTGTGAGATATGCACAGAAAATCTGAAATTTTTCATACAGAAAATCTGAATTTTTTTGATTTCTCGATGCATAGAGCTTTTTTTCAGTATTGTTGGCGATATCCTCATCCCCTCAATCCAAGTTTATAGTATTTTCGAGGGCTATATCCTGAGAGATTCTGTGAGATATGCACAGAAAATCTGAAATTTTTGATTTCTCGATGCATAGAGCTTTTTTCAGTATTGTTGGCGATATCCTCATCCCTCAAACGAAATTTATAGTATTTTCGAGGGCTATAGCTCCGTTTACACCACCACAATGACGGAAATTCTGAGAAATTTTGTGGGTGATGCACAGAAAATCTTGAATTTTTTCATTTCTCGATGCATAGAGCCTTTTTCAGCATTGTTGGCGATATCCTCATCCCCTCAAATGAAATTTATAGTATTTTCGAGGGCTATAGCTCCGTTTACACCACCACAATGAAGAAAACCCTGAGAAATTCTGTGTGATATGCGCAGAAAATTCGAAATTCCACCAAGTTTTGTGTAAGTAATTTTTACCTTCTAGACCTTCGCGTCCATATGAATTTTTTCACAGGCAAATATTTCAGTGCGCCCATGCTTACTTCCGCATAGAAACATATACAGTCAAAGAGGGTCTTCATGACACATCCTGAGATATCTAATTATTGGTTTTCATGTCAACTGTTGTATATTACTTGAGTAGATTATGAAGTGTTTTTCTCAAGCAACTTCTCCAACACGCGAGGCTTTTGCATTGCGATTGAAGTATCTTAATTCAAGGCTACCTTCGCTTATGTCGGCGAACTGAACCGAGCAATAGCTTTCAATCCCCGCATGATTTCAACACAACGTTCCTTCAATTTTGTCAGAAGCTTCGGCGAACAAGACCCTTTGTTCATTAAGCCAGAAGATTACTGCCTATGATTGAAGGAAAGGGCCGGCGAAGCCGGCCCCTCGTTTGGCGAAGCCAAACGACCTGCGGCGTCGGCCGGCGTCAGCCGGCCGACGACGTAAATGGGGCCGGCGAAGCCGGCCCCCCCGTTTGGCGCAGCCAAACGACCAGCGGCGCAGGCCGGCGTCAGCCGGCCGGCGCCGCTGGTACAGAAATATGATTGGGCGACAAGTCATTGTCACTCCCACTTTCTCTCGCTTTGGAGAGCGACGCCACTCTGAAAGGCCTTATACTCGCACAGACAACTCAATCGAAGAGGATCAATGCCAATTATGCGCAAAATCTGCAATGCTGATGCGCAGAAAACGCAGCGTAAATTTCACGATGCGCGCTAGTTGGATGTCTGCAGTGTAACTACGCACCTGTATGGCTACTGTAGAATGGGATGTCGAGTCGTGACAGCAGATACCCTCTATAAAACGTCTGCCCTACGCTCTCTCACTGTCTCTAACCTCCGCTACGCACCAGCACGCGTAGAAACCAAGTGAATTTCGCCGTTTTATAGCCTGTACGCTTGTTTGAGTAACAGGGCATGCCGACTCTATCAGTATCCGACTCGTTATCCGATTGGAATCATGAAATTTTTTGGATATTCGGTATCCGAATAATTATCCGATATATATATATATATATATATATATATATATATATATATATATATATATATATATATATATATATATATATATATATATATATATATATAACGTCGGCATGGATCCTGAAGAAACTTCGTGTTCACTGTTGATGGTTGGCGCAAACTCGGTGCCATATGCTATAACATAGGAGCACCGAGTTTGCGCTAAGCTCCTATGGAGAACACAGTCTCTTCAGGATCCATGCCCACATATTATATATATATATATATATATATATATATATATATATATATATATATATATATATGTATATATGTGTATATATATATATATATATATATATATATATATATATATATATATATATATATATATATATATATATATATATATATATAAATATATATATATATATGTATGGGGGTGTGTATACAGGTCTTTTGGTACCTGCTCGTTGGTGCCCCTGCTTCTACTGAACCCAGCAGACGTTTGAGTGTACACAGGGAACGTTCGAGCGATATAGCGTGCACAACTATATCGCGAAATTATCCCTCACATTGCATAAAGGTGTTGCCGTCCGGCACACTAAGGCCTCTGGTCCATAACTCCTTAGGATCCGTACCTAGGGTGTTCATGGAGTCTTTGGCCACAAGCCACAATTTCGCCCCCCTGAATTGCCGGTCATTGTCGAGTGATATCCAACAATCTGCGTTGTCCAATCTTCTGAGCTACTTCCATGCACCGTTCGCTGCTTTACAGGAAACTCGTCTCAAGGATAGACCGGTCATCAGCGTCGGAGAGTACGTCATCTACTGTGGTGACGCTGAGGATAGGAGAGTGGGAGGCTGTGCGATAGCTGTAAGGAAGGACTACAATGGTGTGATCGAGGAATTCGGCTCAACGTCGTGTAGGAATGCATTTGTGCGACTGCGGGATCACAGAGGAATCAATCTGTGGATAGTGAGTGCTCATGCGCCCACCGAAACCGCCGAAGACAATTCCAAGGATGCCTTCTACGAGGAACTCAATACGTTGCTAGCCAGGATACCTTGTCAACATGCTGTTGTGGTGGAAATCGACGCAAGCGCGAAGATGGGACTTGATCAGGAATCCGAAGTATTCGGTAAATGGTTCTTCCCAGTGGAGCAAACATCGGACAGTGGCTACCGCCTTGTCGACTTGTGTGAACGCAGTGGTCTGATTATTGCATCGACATTCAAGAGGAATCATCGCCGCCATCAGCTTACGTGGCAGGGACCAACCCAGCTATCTCTGGAAGAGCAGCGGAAGCGGCAGATGAAAACTTTGAAACTACAGCTCGACTATGTTCTGACGAGGAATATTCCAGTATCGGACATTCGAAGATCTAGAGCTGTGTGGGATGTCGCATTCGATTCGGATCACCGTCCAGTTCTGTTGAACTTCACTGCGAGGATTCATAAGAGGAAGCGAGGGCTAAGCCTCTCCAGAGGATTGATACGACAAGTCTCAGGGATGAAGAATGCAGAAGGAAATTCTGACAACGCGTTTCTGTTCATATTGGAGTACGGACTAAGAAGAAACTTTGCGACGCGGACTCTTTCGTCAAGTGCATCCAAGACGCTTCGAAAGAGGCACTCCAGGTTGTACAGTCCAGGAAGAAGCTCGCCTACGTCTCAGAGGAAACAACATCTATTTACAACAGAGTATGTGCTCTCCGAACTGCTGGAAACTTCGTGGAGGAGAAGCGTCTCAGGAGGAAGTTGCGTCGGCAGCTTCAAAATGACCGCGAACGAGAATGGACGTGTAGAGCTAAGGAGTTTGAGAAGGCTTGGGAGGAGAAGAATCCGAGGAAAGCCTACACGTTGTTACGACAGTATAGCGGCAAGATGAAGAGATGTTCTGCTGTCCTCAACACTACCAATGGAGTTGCAGTTGGTGATGCGACGCTGCCATTATGGAAGGATTATTTTAGTTCACTACTGAATCGTCCAGCGCCGTCTGTACCAGAGCTGCCGCATGTTCAGAGAGCACATTACGATGTCAGTGAGCAACCGCCGACTGAGGCTGAAGTTTCGAATTGTGTCCGGAAAATGAAGAATGGAAAGGCAGGTGGAGATGACAACATCACTGCTGAAATGCTGAAAGCTCTTCCTCCGTCTGGGATTCGTGAAATGACCAACACCATCCGTGCCATATGGATGAGCGAAAGGATACCCGATTCGTGGAGACATGCGATCATCGTACCTCTTCACAAGAAGCTATCCGTCACGGATCCTAAAAACTACAGAGGAATTTCTCTACTTCGTGTCATGTACAAGGTTTTAGAACGTATCATTCTCGAGCGACTCATCAAACACCGTGAGGAAACGACCAGAGAGGAGCAAGCCGGTTTTCGACCTGGAAGATCGACCATCGACCAAGTGTTCGTTGTGAGAAGAGTAATCGAATCGTGGCAGCGGTATTCGGAGCCACTACAGCTTGCTTTTTTGGACTTTGAAGCCGCATTCGACTCTCCTCCTCAGACGTTCGCCGTTGTCTACAGGACGTCGATCCGCCCAGAACGAGTCACCGCTGGCGAACAGGCAGCTCTACGCGGGGCCGTCCCGGTGTGCTGTTGAGCAGGGGGCGACGGGCTGTTAAACAGCCTATCGACCAGCAATCCCGCCGAGTGCCACAAATCAACCTACACCGAGTTGTTGTCCACAGGACGTCGATTCGGGATGTCTACGGCGGTGTAGGTCGATGGGCTGTTCTACAGAACATTCGCGAGGAGGGGTGTTGGTAGCGTCCACCAATCAATGTATCACGAAGATAGTTCCGTCCGAGTTCTCATTTTTGGTTATGTTAGATTCGCAATTCGTTTTTCTAAATGATGCTGTAGACTTCTATAATAATTCTTCTTATTTTTTGATTATGTGCGATCTGCGATTCGTTTTTCAATAACGTCTTTCCATGGAAGGGGTGTTGGTGTCCAGCCGAGAGGTGGACCTCGCGGAGTTCCCCATGGTGGACCTGAAGGATTCCGTGGTTAACGGAGCTTTCAGCAACCGCCTTCTTAGGCAGATTTCTGTTTTTTTTTCGTCCGTTTATGTGTGTCATTCGCGTCGTCGTTTTAAGATGTTTGAGAGGAATCTCTGATCATTCGATTGTGTTTATTTACCCTGATTTCCATCCATGTTGTCAATACTCGGGGAGATGTAAATGTAGCTAGAAGAAAAAATAGATTTAAAAAAATAAGCGTAGTTAGTTTTTTTTGAAGTATTCGAATTTCGAATATCATTCGGAAGCCCGTTTTCGAAATATTCGCATAATATTCGAAAATCAAAATTCTCGAATTTTGAATGATTCGAAATTCCGAAAAGCATTCGAGTAATTTTCGAAAATGATTCGGTCCGATGTGTACCAAGTAGCCTACCTGGAAAAAATTTGGACACGAAGAAACATTTAAGTCCTGATGGTCCACCTACCTTCCTGAGATAGAAAGGTTTTATGATCTGCGATTAGGCCAGAGTCACTCACAGCTTCAACTACTAGTAGCGAGTATACTCTGGCCGAATCGAATGATTCGAATATTCCTTCGACTGGAAATTTCGACTTCGAAAAGTTGAATATTCGAAAGGTGTCAATTTCCGAATAATTCGAAAAACCGGATATTCGAAAATTGCAAATTCCCGAATTATTCGAAAACCGACTGTTGGAAAAGTGCCGATTTCCGAATGATTCGAAAACCGAATATTCGAAAAGTCGAATATTCGAGGAGCTCAAATTTTCGAACTATTTGAAAAACTAAAATTCCGAATCATTCGAATAGTCGAGTATTCGAAAAAGATTGAAAATGCCAAAGCATAATAGCGAGGGCATCCTCGCAAGGTACTCCATTTTGCTCATTCCGGACTACGCTAAAATGGCTTTCCCATCAAGTAGTATATATGAAAATTTTTGAATTTTCGAATATATTCGAAAAGCAAATCTTTCGAATTTCAAGTTTTTGAATAAACTCGAAAATGGTATTTTCGTATTTCGGATTTTCGAATATATTTGAAAAACTGATTTTTCGAATTTTCGAGTATATTCGAAAATCAAAATTTTCGACCCGTATTTGTGCTGAATGCCATGACTGTCGCTCATGGCAGCGACAATGTGTACCATTGACCTTATGCGACGTTTATCCTCCCGCCGAGAGGCGCGGCGTATTGCGATCCTCTAAGTTGTAGTTTATACTTCCGCAGCAAAGCGGTGCGGCTAAGTGCAATCTTACAATATCGATCGTGCCGCGCCGCGTGATCAATATTAGGGTGGTTTAGGGGTCGTTTATACTCCCCCCGCCGAGCGGCGCGGCACAGTGCACTTCTGTAATATTGATCATGCGGCGCGGCAAGATCGATATTGCAGGATTGCACTTGACCGCGCCGCTCGGCGGTGAAAGTATAAATGACGCCTTATATTCACGCCGCCGAGCGGCGCGGCCAAGTGCATTACTGTAGTATTGTTCACACGGCGCGACACGATCGATAAGATAGTATTACACCTCGCCGCGCTGCTGAGCGGCGAAATTATAAACGACGCCTTACAAAAATGTGTTTCTCCGCGCCGCATGGCGGCGGAAGTATAAACGACCCCTAACATCGATCATGCCGCGTCGCTGCAGGGCTGCGCGTGACTGAATTTTTAATTTGGTGAATCGTAAATTGTAAGTTTCAAATTCCTCGTAATTCGCAAAATCGTAATTCACAAGGCCTGAGCAAAATCAAATCTTTCAAGCCGCGAAGACCACTCCAAACTAATGTTTCTAGAGTAGTCATTGTAGAATAGTGAGCTCAATCGCTCCCGCCCGTATTTCAAGTAACTGTTTCTTCGGAACGGGAGGGTTTTGGAAACTAAAACCTTGGCACTGTCCATATCTGGACAGCAACATAATAAATGCAAAACGAGAGAAAAACGGTTTGTGTTGGCTGGCCGTTCAAGCCAGCCTATCCCACCGATGGAGCACCTTGTACGGTGACGCAATATTTCGCACGATCCCATCGCGTGAGAACCCCGATTCGGGCGTGGGGTGAATAGGCTAGGATGGTGCCTTGATAGAGTGTGCTTTTAAAGGTTGATCAGAAAAAAAGAAC
Source organism: Aplectana chamaeleonis (assembly GCA_029168955.1). Classification (NCBI taxonomy): domain Eukaryota; kingdom Metazoa; phylum Nematoda; class Chromadorea; order Rhabditida; family Cosmocercidae; genus Aplectana; species Aplectana chamaeleonis. Next base: position 193,916 of record JAPDOI010000854.1, on the reverse strand, counting down.
TTCTAATGAAATGATGATTGTGCATTTCGATTATTCGAATTTCGAAAATTCGATTATGCTCTCAAAAATATTCGAATTTCGAATATTATTTGAGAGTCTGTTTTCGAAATAATCGAATTTCGAATAATATTTGAAACCGCTTTCTACGAAGTATTCGAATTTCGATTGTTGACGTCACAAGGCTGCTGATGCTTCACTGGGATGGTAATGTCAGGTCTACGGGATGTTGGTAGGATGTAAACGCGGAATCGGGGATGGAGACTCTCCTCCGATGGGATGTCTACAGCAAAAGCGTTTCCGCGGATAGGTTGTCTACGGCACCATGGAGGGGGGCGACGGGCAGTTCTCGAGGGGTGATCTCTGCCCTTTCCGGATGTCTACAGGGAGCATTGCGTGAGGTGACATCTCATCCGTGTCCTGTAGACAACGGCGAACGTCTGAGTCATCGTGATCGATTGCTCAACGCTCTGCGAGCCGATGGAGCCCCAGAAAAGTATGTTCGGTTAATCGAGGACATGAACAAAGGAACAACAGCAGCAGTTCGTACACCTGTCGGATTTCATCAGCTTTCGAGGTGAGAACAGGAGTAAGGCAAGGAGCTGTTGCAGGACCTTTCCTATTCAACTTTGCCGTTGATGACATCATGCGTAGAGTTGCAGAACAGTTTCCTGCGGACGTGATCCTAACACCATCAGGACGCTCCCTTGTCGACCTGGAGTACGCCGATGACATTGTGTTATTCGCTGAAAACAACACAAAACTGCAAAGGATTGTGAACCTCGTTTCGAAGTATGCCGCAGCCTATGGACTTCGTCTTCGTCCGGACAAATGCAAGCAGATGTGGGTCTCAGAGGCCTTCTACGGGAGTTTTTGTGGACGGACGACGTATCTAACTGGTGGACGATTTCTGTTATTTGGGCTGTTTGCTGAAGAACGATGGTAGTTATGCAGCGGATATTCAACAACGATGTGCGAAAGCTACGTCTGCATTCAATTCTCTAGCCAAATGTTTGTGGTCTACCCCCATCGCGAAGGAAGTCAAGTTGCGCGTCTACTTATCCCCTATTCGCCCTATCATGATGTACGGATCGGAGACGTGGGCAGCACCGAAGACGCAGATGGAAAGGTTGGATTGCACGGAGAGGAAGCTGTTTAGACGTTTGCTCGGATATTTCTGGCCGCGGATGTGCCACAACGAAGATCTCTACAACGAGGTTGACGCCTTACATCTACGTTTGACACGAGGGAGGTGCCAACATCTCCCAATGCCATCTCAAGCGGCAACGGAAGGTCGTCTTTGTCTGTTGGGGCATATTTTAAGAAGACCGCCAGATCGTCTTGTTCAACACGCTCTAAGGATGCTTCCAAGTCCTGTCTGGAAACGGCCGCCTGGACGTAGGCGAAAGTTTTGGACGGATGTGGTGAAGGAGGATTTGAAATCACTCGGCATTGAAAGGCAATTCAGGCGCGATGTTTTACTTCGCAGGAAGTGGAATAGTGATCAATGGATGGATTGTGTTCAAATTGTGGCTGAGGACCGTGACAAATGGACACGGCTGACTACTAGGACGGCACACCTCGGTGAAGATGCGGAATGACCGCGTCAGGCGAAAGCCAACCGATTAAGTCAGGTAAGTCATATATATATATATATATATATATATATATATATATATATATATATATATATATATATATATATATATATATATATATTGCATAGACAAGCCTATGTAGTCAAGAACAATGTTCAAAACAACCGCGAAATACGAATGAACCATCATAGGAAGTTGAAAGCATGGAGACGAGAAAAAACAACATAGCGAAACAGAAAGGGAAAGTGCATTGCTGCAATAATCAACCCAAAGAGAGGAATCAAAAGCTATTCAGCCAGTCAGGAAGGGCTACTTGTACGATCAGCCAGCTCAAATTTTTCTCAAATGAAATTTTTGAATGATGTGTAGTTGGAAGGAATGGAATGATTTCTACCAAGGTTCTCAAAAATGGGTATAGTTCTGTTGATGAAAAAGTGACGCCTGCAGTTGAGGTTAGATGAGTAACGGTGGAGTTTGATGGGGCCACCCATAGTGGTTGACTCTCTTGTTGTCACAAGGTCCTCAGGTTTAAGAACGAAATCTACGCCAAACAGGATCTTGTGGAGAAGAAGTAAGTCATTCTCTGCTCTTCTGAGGGATAACGGTTTCAAATGAAATAGCTCATTTCTCTGCACGGAATCGGGTATGCGGCCATAAACGAAACCTCATTGATAGGCACAAGATCACAATCATCAGCGAAAAGCTCAATGAGCTCACCTCTATTGTCAAGTTCTAGAGGAGAGAACCACGAAGGAGAATGAGCATTAAAATCACCAGCTACTACAATCGAACTAGATGACAAGGTAGTTTGAACAGCATGTAAGTAATTTCAGGGGTCAAACGCATTAGGACAGGACGTGGATGGGGGTATATAGACGTTGACAATATCAAGGGGGCCACTTTGTGATACAATATGAACACCAAGACATTCAATAACATCATCAGTGGGTAGATCAATTAATTGAGAAGGGATAGAAGATTTTACAATTTTTGAAACACCACCACCGTGAGAAGTACGTGGAACATGATAAGACAAATAACCAGGGAGACGGGGAAGGGTGGAGGAGGATGCGCTAAGCTTGGTCTCCTGTAGGAGAATGACATCAGGCTTAGTGCGGTCTACATACACTGTGAGTTCAGCAATTTAGGCCTGCAGGCCTTTCTTCTTCTTCTGCAGCCACAGAGAAGGTCCTGTCATAGATTGAGGAACTTAGCCACAAGCGTTGGATTCGTCCACAGATCTACTGTCGTTAACGATGTCGGTCTCATCGGGCAGTGGAAAAGGTGCGCAGTAGTATGCCCTTTATTACCACAATCCGTGCACTCGTCAGGTCTGCTGCTATCGATCTTATGTACAGGCCATAAAACGGCCAATGTCTCACCGTCGACTGCGTACCGCGCGCTGCGCGACCGCACGCGCGTCGGAAGCGAACGAGTTTTGGCCGCCGCGCGGCGGTCAAAACTCGTCGCGCGGCGGCCAAAACTCGTTCGCTTCCGACGCGCGTGCGGTCGCGCAGCGCGTGGTACGCAGTCGACGGTGAGACATTGGCCGTTTTATGGCCTGTAAATGAGACATAAGCATGGGCAGGGCCCGCAGCGCAACGAGGCAAGGGTGCACCTGACACGCCTACCGAGTTCCATCTCGGTTTCGCTGACCTCAGGCGGCACGACTCCGAGAATGGAGTTTAAGGCGGCCCCGCATAAGTGATCCTTGACGAATTGGGTATGCTCAGCGCGTAAGAGACGGAGGCGTTCTCGTGCGTTGGTCCATCTCTGTATATTGATTTTCAGGGGAGCATCAGCAAACGGCTTTCTTATACCTCTCTCTCTCACGGGGTCTAATACTCTTTTCGACGGATGATTTGGCTGCTTCAGAATGTTCATGTGCAGCTATTGTGCGTGGAGTTGGCAATGGTCTTTAACTGGCAGGATGCGAACTTCGGCGTGTAGGTGCTCTACTGGAGAGCTTTTAGAACAGCCTGTTGCGATTCGCAGTGCTCCATTTTGGATGCGCTGCAGCTTGAACCAGGATGTGTCCGACACGATATGCTGCCAGACTGGTGCAGCATACTCCAGGGCGGGCTGTGCGGTGGCCTTGTACGTGATCAGGATCGTTTCTTTACTGCACCCCCAGGACGTTCCGCCGAGAGCACATAGGACGTTAAGTCTAGTTTTCACTGTAGCTTGCTTGTGCTTCTTCTTCATCTAATCGGCCACAACGAGCTTCTTCTCATAGGCGCAGGATGGCGGCCACATCACACGGCTTTTCCACATATCGAGAGCTGTCAGAGAAGTTGGTCGAGCTGGGCATGAAAATATATGTAATGAATCATGTCCTGTGCCGAGGCAATCAGGACATACGTCGGGGACCGATGGATCGATCCTATGGACATAGGCCTTGCGGAGTGAGGAATGTCCACAGCGCAGGCCTGCCAGAATTATTCGGGAGCGTCTTGGTAGGTCCTTTTCTCTATCATCGACCTTGGGCGTTACATTGTCGAGTATAGAATTGGTAGGGGCACAGGAGAGGTATTCATTGACGAATCTGGTGTGCTCCATCTGCAGCAGCCTCTTCCGGTTGAGCTCTGAGGTCGCCCAGCGTTGACGGTCATTGACAGAGACAGCGGCGTACAACGGTGCACGGATGTTACGAGAGTGAGGGGGGTCGGATGATAGCAGGGGATAATTGGGGTGTGTGGCATTTCTGACTATGCCGATGTTGAACTGTTGCGTCTGCAATTGGAAATGCTGCTTCACAGAGAAAAGCGCGCATTATTGATGTAGGTGGGATACAGGAGTGGATTTAGGGCATCCAGTGATGACACGTAGAGCAGCGTTTTGTGTTTGCTGAAGTTTGTTCCAGGACGTTTCCGTCAAGTGCTTTGACCAGACCGGAGCTCCATATTCCAGTACGGGCTGTTTCATCGCCTTCTAAGTGACACGCAATAATCCCTTTGAGCTACCCCATGTAGTACCTGCCAGAGCACGGAGTATATTGCTACGCGCACTGGCCTTAGCAGCTCGAATACATGAGTTTTCATGGAACCGCAATGAAGGGTCCAGGAACACACCGAGTAAACGAGGGTGCTTAGATAAGGACAGTAGATTTCCTTCCCAGAAAACCTGGGGATGCAGTTTGTGCTCAGCCGTTGCAGTAGTACACAGAGTAACGATGGACTTTGTAGGAGAGACTTTTAACTGTTTTGATTTTAGGAATTTGGCCAGACTGCTAAGGTATTTGTTCATCTCCACAGTGGCGCGGTCAATAGCAGGGTCAGTACACACAATAGTGATGTCATCCGCATACAGACATAAGTGGATGTTGGGCGGTGGCTTCGGAATATCATATAGATACAGAGAGAATAGATTCGGTGCTCCACCCTGGGGGAACGCCTGCCTTCAAGGGAACAGACTTCGACAAGTGTCCGTCGAACTTAACTCGTATAGAGCGATTTTTGATAGTTGTCGGTCCATCGTTTACACCATTCCGGCATATCACAGTCCAGTATCGATTTAGACAGTAATGACGTGCTGACATGTCGAAGGCGGCAGTCAGGTCAATTGCCACGACCAGACTTCTACCAGCAGGAGTTTTCGTATTGAAACCGGCAATAATGTGCTCCGTGATCGACGTGAGTGCAGTTATAGTGGAGTGAAACTTCTTGAAACCATGTTGCTACACGTTATGTTGGAGTGCAGTTTGGAGATGCGGACAGGTGATCTTCTCCGCTAACTCAGCGATGGGGGACAAAAGGGAAACGGGTCGATGAAAAGTTGCCTTGTCCTCAGGCTTTCCTGGCTTCTTGATCGGTAGGACGGTGGCTTGCTTCCACCTCGCGGGAGTCACACCAGTACTGAGTGACGAGTAGACAAGATCGCTGAGCAACTCGAGGAACTGGTCCGCTAGATGCTTCAGATGGATAGCTGAAATGCCGTCGGGTCCCTCAGACCTGGAGTTCCTCAATGATTTGATGAGGGCAGACACAGCTGAAGCAGTTATCGGAGGTGTATCGTAACGACGGAGTTTCCTTATAGACCGGAGAGTACGTCTGTGAGAACGATTACGGCGCGACGTCGCCGAGGCAAAGAGCTTTCCGAGCCGACAGGCAGCACCATATCCAGACTCGAATCTACCTGAACGAAACTCCAGCATGTTTCGGTCCGTTGTTATTGTCTTTCGTGAAAGCTTCTTCAGAACACTCCATGTTTTCTTGGCGTCAGTCTTGAAGTTTATGGATTCGATGAACTCCTGCCATCGCTTTTGCTTGTGCTTGTTGAGCAAGTAAGTGATCTCGTCAGACAGTAGCTGAATGCTCGAGTCAGCAGTTGTACAGGGCCGGTGAGCGGATTGTTGGCTACCCGGCTGAGTAACACCTTAAACAGGACCCAATTAGCCTTATGATAATTAGTGTACAATTTGCTACGTGAGCCTGAGAAGGGTGCGAGATGACTATTAAGAGACAAATCCAGTGATGCACATATTGGTACATGATCACTGACCATGACAACAGCCGTGGACCAGTTACAACATACAGCGGGAGAGGAGGAGACAAATGTGACATCTGGCGAAGATGGCCTGCCTGTGCTCGGAAGACGAGTAGGAGCGTCCTCATTAATATCAACAAGATCACGCAACTTTGCATGGGCAACTTCGCAATACAATATGAGCACCAATACACCCAACAACATTATCAGCGGGGAGCGCAATGAGGTGTGAGGGAATAGAAGATTTCAGAAAAGTAGAGACGCCACCACCATGAGAAGTACCGGGGAGGTGGTAAGACGTGTAACCGGGGAGGCGGGTAGGGAAGAGTGAGCGCTAAGTTTTGTCTCCTGCAGGAGGATGACATCACGATGAAAGCGTTCGACGTACAATGTCAGTTCAACAAGTTTGGCACGCAGGCCATTAATGTTAAGTTGAGAAATTCCCAGACTATGAAGAGGAACACTAGGGGGAGAATTAGAGCAAGATATACAACAATAAGCATCAGTGTAGTCATTATAACTGGTTAACCCCGAACATGTGAGGTGTACCCAGCCAAGGCAACCACCGCACTGAACGCTTGCATGTTGAGCCGATAATCCACAATGACAACAGGGATAACGCGGAGTCTTGCGCGGCCCTGGTTTACTCTCAATGCCAGCTCGCAGTAGTAGAATACGAAGGAGTGCGGCAGCCAGCCATTCGCACTCCCATACAGAAAAAACTCCTTGTGGAGTTGTTGATGCCTGTTTGATGAGTCTCCTTGATCTTGGTAGTCGACTCCACAGATGCACCACGCGTAGGTTGAGCATCTCGGGTCCTTTCTTTCTGCTCAGTGTTCTTATGAAACTTCAACGAGGGATCCTACACGAGTCCGAGTAGCTTGGGGAATCGGGCGGCCGGCAATCGAGTTTCGTCCCATTTTACCATAGGATGGGCACTATGATCCGCATTATCAGGGCAAAAGACGGTGACGGATGATTTAGAGGCAGAGACCGTGAGCATTCTGCTGTCGGTAAAGCATATCAACTCGATCAAGTAGTCATTGATCTTACTGGCAGCTACATTTATGTCGCGATCCTGGCATACTATAGTAATATCATCCGCATATGCAACGACCTTGATGTCTTGGGATGTAACGGGTAGATGTTCAATATACAGACTAAAAATAGCAGGAGATAAAACTTGAGGTACGCCAGCGGCAATTGGGATGCTATTGGAGACGTGTCTTCGAAATAGCACATTTGCCCGACGTTCTTTAGTGAAAGCGGTTATCCACCGCTTCTGCCAGGGCTTAATTGTAGACTTCAACAGACTCTCTGATAGTATGCCTAGATTGACAGTGTCAAATGCCTTGGTTAAGTCGAGGGCCACACCAGCAGTACGTTGGGGTTTCTGGGCATTGGAGCCGTCCAGGACATAGCTCACAATTTCCAACAAGGCCGTAGTGGTGGAATGTAATTTACGGAAATCATGCTGATGCTGTTAATTGTTGTTGTGTTCGACCAGCTCCTCCACAACCAGTTTTTCGGCAACTTTGGCAATGGGTGAGAGCAGACTGATCGGCGGGTACCCATTAGCCGTGGATGGTGACTTTCCCGGCTTCGGGAGTGGAATCACACGAGCGACTTTCTAATTTTGGGGTAATGTAAATGTGCTAAACGAAGTATTAATGACGTCAGCGAGAAGGGGCAGAAGTTCATTGGGCAGTCTTTTTAGGACTGCTGGGCTCAAACCATCTGGCCCTACTGCCTTCGAGTTACTCATCTGCTTTATCACCTTCTCGACCTGAGCGGGCGTGACTGCTTCACTCTGAGAGAATCTTTCGCGCTAGCACCGTGATGCTCCCGCGATCCGCGATGGTACCGTGTTCGTCTCCCCCTAGTCCCGTGATCCGCGTCCGTCCCGCGATAGTTACTCAGTTGACTCATTCGTTAACATTCTCGTTCTCGTACCGTGATGCTACCGCGATACTTATCAAGTTTACCGCGCTAGTACCGTGGTGCACTCGCGATCCGCGATGGTACCGTGATTGTTTCCCCCCGGTTCCGCGTTCTCATGATGTGCAGATTTGTAAAGCAGCACGGAATACGGCAAGGGCAATACGTTATAGCTTCGTGCTGACCTGATAGGCAACACCCGTACGAGTGAAACACCGAGAGGGCATGGATTTAGTACGATCAGGGGTGGCGGCTGGCGGAATCTCGCGACCGTCCCTCGAGAGTTCCGGGCTCGGTTCATCGCTGTTTCGCGATGTAACACCCCGAGTAGATCAATGCCTAGACGCGATTTGCTCTCAAGTTGAAAGTGGTGGAATCTCGCGATAGTTCCGTAATGGGTCCAGACTCGATTCCTCGCGGTTCCGCGATGGAGCACCGTGTGAGCATCGGTGAACGAACGCGGTACGCTCTCGGTTCAAGACTGGCAGAATCTCGCTAACGTTCGGCGATAGCCCCATCCTAGTACCTTCTCGGCCCCTACCAGAAATCGAGGGGATTCTATCCGTGAACGATTGCGGGGGATTCTCTCAGAGCAGGGTTTTGTCATAGGTTGAAGAACTGGGCGACCAGTAACGGATTCGTCCATAAGTCCATTACGGTCAGCGTGGTGGGTCTCTCCGGACATTTGAAGAGATGTGCAGTGTCATGGCCGAGGCAGCCGCAGTCTGGGCAGACATCTGATTTGCTGCTGTCTATTTTGCTGGCGTAGGACATAAGCACGGTAGAATGACCACAGCGCAGCGATGCCAGGGTGCACCTGGCCCTTCTCCCGAGTTGAACCTCAGATGTGTAGACTTGGGGCGGCATTACCCCTAATATGGGATTAATGACCGCCTTTTCCAGATGGCACCGAACGAACTGAGTATGCTCCTCGCGCAATAGACGGAGTCTTTCTTGCTGTGAGTCTTGCCATCTTTGCAGATTGACTTTGCTGGGAGCATCGGCGAATGGCTTTCTGATCTTTCTTTCTCTGACGGGGTTTAGCACTCTCCAAGAGGGGTGATTTGGTTGTTTGACAATGTTTATGAAAAATTGTTGGGCCTGGAGCTCACAGTGCTCCCTTACTGGTAATAAGCGGGTCTCAGCATGCAAGTGATCGACCGGGGAACTTCTTGCACATCCGGTGGCGATTCGAAGAGCCGCATTCTGTATGCGTTGCATCTTAGTCCAAGAGGATTCCGAAGCTAGATGCTGCCAAATTGGTGCGCCGTATTCTAGTGCAGGCTGGAGAATCGCTTTATACGTCGTAATAATGGTTTCTTTGCTACTACCCCATGTTGTACCGCCCAGGGCTCTAAGCACGTTAAGCTTCGCTTTAACGATAGCCTGCTTCTGTTTCGTGTTCTTATGGAACTTGAGCGATGGATCGAGCACGAGTTTGGGAAGTTTTGGGAAGCGGGCGGCAGGCAAACGATCTCTGAGCTTCTACCCGAAAACTTCCGTAAAACCTTCCAAGTAGCTGCACTGTCCGTCTTAAAGTCCATCTGTCCGGTGAACTTCTCCCACTCTTCTTTCCTGTGTCTGTCCAAATCCTTTTTGATCTCACTGTCAAGCTCAGCAACCACGGGGTCCAGATGATTAACCGCTCTCCTCGCATCTCTCGTTCTAATTTTGTCGAGGATGTCTCTGTTGACATTTGGATAGAACGTCTTGACGCGACCGATAGGAATAGCCGCATTCATGGCCTTGCGGATTGCGTCAGATAGGTGGCACTCATTCTGGTGCACGCTTCCATTCCACGGATAATCTGCCGATAGGCGAAGCGCAACTTCACTGAACAGGCGCCAGTCTGCTCGGCCTAAATTAAGATAAGAACGTTGACGAACACCAGAATAGGGAGCGAGAGAGTTGGAGAGATCGATATGGATAAAGACGGGGACATGGTCATTTGGCAGAGTAGTCGAGGTAGACCATGTGCAGCAGCTAGAAAGGTTGGACGAGACAAGAGATATGTCTGGGCTAGAAGATCGGCCGTTGGCAGGGAGACTAGTGGGCTGATCATCGTTTAAAATGACCAGGTCGCACTCATCTGCCCATTCTTCGACGTCATTTCCTCTAACATCAGGACCGAGAGACGAGCGAAAGGTGTGAGCGTTGAAATCTCCCGCGAAAACGACCGAGGATGAGAGGGAGCAGTCGCTCAGCTGCTTGAGAAGTGGGATAGGATTGTAAGATGAAGGGCATGAAGTTGTAGGTGGAATGTATATGTTGGAAAGAGAAAGGGGTGTTTTTAGGGGAGATGGATTGGGAGGTACTCGAGAGTACCGTCCGTGGGGAGTGCTGGGAATGAGGTGTGAGGAGGGTGAGGATAGAACGAATATAGAAATTCCTCCGCCGAGAGATTACCTTGGAGCATCGTAAGAAGTATAGCCGGGAATATTGGGATGAGGATAGGTAGGGGATGGAGAGAGCTTGGTTTCTTGAACCATGATCACGTTTGGATGGTAAGTACGTGCGAAGAGAGAGATTTCAGAAAGCTTGGCACGAAGGCCGTTTAGATTGATATGCACAATGGAAAGGGGGCGATTTGAGGAAGAGGAATTAGAGTTGGTAGGTGAAGAGCATAAAACACAGCGAAAAGCAGAGTTATGATGCCTCACAGAGCTGAGACCCGAACAGGAGGGATGCAGCCACCTTTGGCATCCGAAGCACTGGACGCTGGTATGTCTCCTGGTAACATCCTTGCCGCACGTGGCGCATAGGTACTTCTGAGCGGGTTCAGGATTCCTCTCCACGCCGGCCCTTTGCATTAGAATCCGAAGGAGAGCTGCGGCCGGCCAGCACCTCTCCCATGACAAAAACCCTCTTTGTGGAGGGGATGACGTCGGTTTGCACGGAGGCGATCTTCTTTCCTCCACACTGCCACGGCACGAACGTACGACATCTCGGCAGCTGCAGCTCTCTTAGCGTCCCTTGTTCTTATCTTCTGCAGTATTTCCCTGTTGACATTGGGAAAGAAGATGTTGACGCGGCCTTCAGGGATAGCAGCTTTCATAGCCTTCTAGATAGCATCAGATAGGTGGCGCTCCTTCTGGCGTACATCGCCATTCCACGGATAGCCAGCCGCTTGGCGAAGCGCAACCTCCCTGAACAGGCTCCAGTTGGCAAGGCCTAAATTAAGATAAGAATGATGACGAACACCTGTATAGGGAGCGAGAGTGTTAGAGAGATCTATATCGACAAAGACAGGAATTTGATCACTGGGAAGAGTTGTGGATGTTGACCAAGAGCAAGCGCTAGAGAGATTAGAAGAGACCAGGGAGATGTCAGGGCTAGAAGAACGGCCGTTGGCTGGGAGACGAGTGGGCTGATCATCGTTTAGAATGACCAGGTCGCACTCCTCCGCCCATTCTTCGACGTCATTTCCTCTAGCATCAGAGTCAAGCGACGAGCAGAACGTTTGAGCATTGAAGTCACCCGCAAAGACAATTGAGGGAGATATAGAGCAGTCATAGAGCCGCTTGAGTAGAGGGTTCGGGTTGTAGGTTGGTGGACAGGATGTAGTTGGGGGAATATAAATATTGAAAAGAGGTAGGAGTGTTTTTAGAGGTAGATGGATGGGGACGCACTCGAGAGTGCCATCCACTGGAGTGTTTGGAATTATGTGAGAGGGAAGGGAGGATAGAACAAAAGTAGACACTCCGCCTCCTTGAGATGATGTGGGAGGGTAACAGAGAGAGAGAGAGTTTGGTTTCCTGAACCATGATAACATCCGGGTGATGAGTACGGGCAAAGAGAGATAATTCAGAAAGCTCTGCGCGAAGGCCGTTGAGATTGATATGTGTACAATAGAGAGGGGGCGGTTGGTAGATGCGGAATTGGAGTAACTGGAGGCGGAGCCCACAATACAACGAAAGGAAGAATCGTGGTGCCTCACAGAACTGAGACCCGAACAAGAGAAGTGCACACACCTTTGGCATCCAAAACATTGGACGCTGGTTCCATTCCAAGTGACATCTCTGTCGCATGTGGCACATGGGACCTTCTTCTTCTTCGCGGGTAATGGTTTCCTCTCGACGCCGGCTCTTTGCAGTAGGATCTTCAGGAGAGCTGCGGCCAGCCAGCACCTCTGCCATGACAAAAACCCTCTCCGCGGAGAGATTGACGTAGGTTTGCACGGAGGTGGTCTTCTTTCCTACACACTGCCACGGCACAAACGTGCGACATCTCGGCAGGACCGGACTATTTGAGCCCAGCAGTCCCGAAGAGACTGCCCAGTGAACTACTGCCCCTTATTGCTGACGACATAAATACGTCGTTTCGTACATGTACCCTACCCCAAAACTGGAAAGTCGCTCGCGTTATACCACTGCCGAAGCCGGGAAAATCATCATCCACGGCAAAGGGTTGCAGGGCAATCAGTCTTCTCCCACCTATTGTTAGAGTTGCGGAAAAAAAAATTCGCTGCGGAGGAGCTTGCCGAACATAATAACAAGCAAAAGCAACCACATGGTTTCCGTAAACTACTTTCCACCACTACGGCCCTGCTGGAAATTAACTCGCTTGCCGGTCGCCCGTTTCCTAAGCTACTCAGACTTGTGTTGGATCCTTCGTTGATGTTTCATAAGAACACTGAGCAGAAGCAAGCCGCAGTTAAAACAAGACTCAACGTCTTACGTGCTCTCGGTGGAACATCCTGGGGGTGCAGTAAAGAAACGATCTTGACCACGTATAAGGCTATTGTGCAACCCGCCTTGGAGTATGCTGCGCCAGTCTGGCAGCCCATCGTGTCGGACTCATCTTTGTCCAAGCTGCAGCGCGTCCAAAATTGTGCTCTGCGAATTGCAACAGGCTGTTCCAGAAGCTCTCCGATTGAGCACTCGCATATTGCCAGTTAGAGACCACTGCCAACTCCAGGCGCAACAAATGTACATTAACATCGTGAAGCAGCCGAATCATCCATCGCGAATATTACTAAACCCGGTGAGAGAGAGATGTATCAGAAAGCCTTTCGCTGATGCTCCGTCGAAAGTAGATGTGCAGAGATGGACTGAAGCACAACAAGAACGCCTCCGTCTCTTGCGCGCGGAGCATACCCGATTCGTGAACGAACACTTGAGCAGAGTTGCCATAAACCCCATCCTGGGAGTCGCACCTCCAAAGGTCTCCGAGACAGAGATGGAACTTAGCAGGCGTGCCAGGTGCACCCTTGCATCGTTACGCTGTGGACACTCCCCCATGCTTATGTCATATTTGCATAGGATTGATAACAGCAAACCTGACGAGTGCCCTGATTGCGGTAGTCAAGGGCATACTACTGCGCACCTGTTCAATTGCCCGAAGAGACCGACTACATTAACGGCAATGGATCTGAGGACGAATCCTGCGCTAGTGGCCGAGTTTCTGAACCTATGACAGAACCCTCTCTGTGGCTGCAAAGAAGAAGACAGAGCAAGACATACAACAGTAAGCATGGGTGTAGTCATCATAGCTGGACCATCCCGGACATTTGAGGTGCACCCAGCCAAGGCAACCACCATATTGAATGCTTGCATGTTGAGCAGATAGTCCGCAGTGACAGCAGGAATATCGTGATGTCTCGCTGCGCGGTCCCGGATTCCTGTCGATGCCAGCTCGTAGAAGTAGAATACAGAGGAGTGTAGCAGCCAGCCAGTTACACTCCCAATACGAAAAAACTCCACATGGAGTGATTGATGTCCGTTTGGTGAGTCTCCGTAACGTCGACTCCACAGATCCACCACGCGTAGGTTGAACATCTTGGATCCGTCGGTTCCGCTGCCGGCGGGTGGCTAGATGCTTTATTTTATGCAATTAGGTCAGCTAAAGCCTGGTTTTGACTGCATCGCTGATGTTTTTCATCGCAGCGATTTCACACCCGCTGCTGCAGCGATGTAGCAGCGACAGCGATTCTGTTCATAGTGCATAGCCTCACGGATGATCGGAGAAATTAAATCAATCAGTGAAATAATGGCTGGTAGTTATCAATAACACGTTTCGACTCGTAAACACTGACCTTGTCATGTGAAAGGGTCAACGTTCACTAGATGAAACGTGTCATTCGCTGGCAATCGCTCCATCGCTACCATTTTGGCCGCAATGGAGCGATGGTCAGCGACCATTGAGAATCGCTCTTCAAGCAGCGATGCAGTAAAACATAGGATTTCGTCGCCGCGACCCAGCGATGTAGGACGTTTGCCACGAAGCGATGACAACTGGAGCGGGATTCCATTACGCGCGATAAAAAGGAACAGGTGTCCTCGCATGGCCGCAGCGACCCCCTGCAGTCAAAACTAGGCTTTAGACGAAACGTGTCATTCGCTGGCAATCGCTCCATCGCTGCCATTTTGGCCGCGATGGAGCGATGGTCAGCGATCATTGAGAATCGCTCTTCAAGCAGCGATGCAGTATAACATAGGATTTCGTCGCCGCGACCCAGCGATGTAGGACGTATGCCACGAAGCGATCACAATTGGAGCGGCTTTCCATTACGCGCGGTGAAAAAGGAACAGTTGTCCCGGGTCAGGGGCTCTCTACACACCGAGGGGAGGAGTTGTCCAGTTTTTGCAGTTTGAAACGTCACGCTACTCAATGCAAGCAAAGTGGTCCCGAGTGGAAATAGAGCCGCAAAAAACGGGACAACTCCTCCTCGGTGTGTAGAGAGCCCCTCTTCCATTGTCTCTCGCATGGCCGCAGGGACCACCTGCAGTCAAAACTAGGCTTAATTAGATTCCCCCAATATTTCAGCTTATCATTTGGAAATCATCAAGCTCTACTTCTGAAGAAAGGAAAGAGAAGAGATGCTTCAGATAGAAAATAGGTTGCGCCCTCAAACGGATCTGAGCAAGATACCGACACTGAAAGCCTTGAAAGCACGTGAAGCGGGGGGGGGGGGGTCTCCGACAGCATATCATATGATCATCAGCAAAAAGTTTGAATTTTTGTGGATAGCTCGCTCGAGATATATTTACATAAGGAACAAAAGGGGACCTAAAACGCTACGTACGGAAATACTGCTGGCGATTATGAAACCCTCCAATTTGTCCTGAAAATCGCGAGGCGTCAGGACGACATGGTCAAGCACGGCTGTGAGCACGGTCAAGCACGGCATCATTGGACGGAACGGGGTCCATGGAAAATCCGGCCCAGAAATCAAAATTTTGTGTGAGATTGTCAGAATTTCAGCACAGAAGCGAATATTCGGGAAGGGAATCGTAAAAAGGTACTGAATTTTTTGTCATAGCCTCGCTTAGGCCTCACGAAATTACTAGAACCTCGTCTAAATATCGCCAGGAGTTCCGCAGCTGTCTTGTAACAAAGGAACTCTATATAACTAGCAGTATGCTGAGCCTCAGCAGAGTCGATGTGTGCAGTGTTGCTGTGTCAATGCTTCTTCTCCCCCATTTCTATCCCCTTCTTCTTTCTCAATCATTCCGATTTGTTGGATACCTTAACATTGACTTTCAGGTAGAATCGATCCGGATGAATGCGAGAATGAGAGTAGCTCGGAGGAAAGAGAAAGAAAAACAAAAGAGAAAGAAGAAACTAAGAAGAAAAAAGAGAAAGAAGAAACTAGGAGGACAAACGATGGAGATACTGAGAACGACGAAGAAGTTATTCCAACGCCTCCTTCTTCTCCTACCAATATCCGCAACAATCATAGACCGAGGTGAGCACATTCTCAACAGATTGCTGGGGTGAAGCTATCCCGCCTTTGCTCCGAGAGATGTAATTTAGTCCAATTTGCAAGACTTTCCTCAGTTACAGAGTAAGAGTTAGCAACCTTTTGGAGATCAACACATCAGGATAAGCGCGAGCGGTCTTTTTTCTTACTGAGAATCAGTGATTTTGCGAGTGCAGAGCAGGGTTGCGAATAGGGCATCTTTCATAGTCCTCACCGCACGCGCAGGATGAGCGGTGGACTATGAGATCTCCGGTAGCACCGCCTGGGCGGTGCAGGTTAAAGTTGGGCCTCAGCTGTGACATGCGCAGAAATTCCTGGGTTATTTATTTATTTATTTATGCTACATAAGGTAGGCATGATATACATAAAGGCGAAGAGCAAAGAAAAATACTTGAGTACAAAGTGAAATTTTACCAAGACAGTAAAATATTTGAAGCCTTGCGTTTGAATGATAGAAAAGAGTTAGGGACAGTTTGGATTTTCAGTTTCAGAGAGACGAAAGCGGACCCACCTCTAGAGGTAAAGCTATTCAACCTAAGACTAGTTTTGGGTACACCATACGAGATTTTCTCCGAGCTACCCCGTGTTCTAGATGCCATGAAGCCAAAAAATTTCGATTTGTCAGTTCTTACCATTCCACTTGCAATTTTAAAAATCATGCACACGTCATTTCTCTTGCGTCTAGACTCCAGTGAATGCAATGACAATTCCTGATTCCGCCTGATGGGCCCAGGTACTCTAGTGTATGAGAATCCATTTCGCCTCAAAAAAACTTTACGAGTAGAATTTTCTCGGACTTTTTCCAAATGTCGAATATCCTTCTTTTTGCATGGACAGAACACTGAAGTACCTGATTCCACTAAAGGCCTAACATATACTTTATATGCACGCGACAGGACGTTTTCGTCACAAGTCGACAAGCCTTTAAAGATATGGAAGGTGCGTACAAAAGCTTTGTTAGAAATGGCTTGATAATGGGCAGAGAAGTCAAGTTGACTATCATACTGGAAACCAAGACCCTTAACACTTGAAACCGTTGTCAAAGAGTGACCATCGAGCGTGTAGGTGACTGGAAGACTGGAAGTTCCCAACCTCAAGTGGACCGTTTTCTCGGGAGCCAGGGGTAAACTCCAAACTTTCGACCATTCCTGTACCCTGTCAAGAGCGGCTTGTAACTTTTCGACATCCTCAAGTGACTGTATTTTGGTATATATTTTTATATCGTCGGCAAATTGCCTACAAACTACTCCGGCACTTTCCAGCAACAGGGGAAGCTCTGCTATATAGACCGCGAACGAACTTGGCGATAGAACGCCACCCTGAGGAAACTGTGTACTAACCGACCGGCGAGACGAAAAGCTAGAGCCCACTTTGACTTGGATAGTACGGTCACTGAGGTAGTTTTTTATCCAACTACACACCAATGGATGGAACTTTAGCTTCTCAAGTTTCAGCATGAGCTTGTGGTGGTCAACCCTGTCGAAAGCTTTCGAAAAATCCAAATAAATCACATCACACGCGGTCCTCGATTCCAAGTACTCACTCCAATCATTAATACACTCCAGCAAATTCGTTTCGACCGACTTCCCTGCAACAAACCCGTGTTGATTATCTGGAATAATTAGATTCCTTTCCAAATGTTCTACAATGTGTTTTTTGAGGATCTTTTCGAATGCTCTGCAAAAAATCGAGGTGATACTCACTGGCCTATAGTTATCCATTAGTTGAGAAGGTTCCTTCTTCAACAAAGGGGTCACAAACGATTGTTTCCACCTTTGTGGAACTTCCGAATACCAAATGGATTGATTGAAAAGATATGCCAGAGAACCTGCAATTACGTGTGCAATGTTTTTGGCAAAAACAGCTGGATTTAAATCAGGTGTGATAGACATGGATATCGGCAACTTGGACAGGATGTCAAAAATTATATCATTCTCAAAAAACGGAAAACTATCCATAGGGATTTCGACTACTGGGCAAAAAGAAGGAGAAGAATTGCTGACCTCCCCATAAACCTCACAGAATTTGTCAGCTAACAGATTTGCTTTGTCAGCCTCCATAATTGCGACAGTATCACCTTTCCTCAAGCAAGGGATTCTATTCGATTTTCCAAGTTTTTTATTCAAAAATTTCTAAAAGCCTTGCTGATTGCAACTATTAATTGCCCTCTTCTCCAAATTTCTATTATATTTTGAAAGGCGATCTCGAATCTAGAAGAAAAGCAGCGAAACTTTTCCCAGTCCGAATGTGACTGAGAATTCGACGCTATTGCAAAAGACAACTCCTATGATCCAGCATATTTTGCAAGTAAGAGGGAAGTACAGAGCGCGTTGCATGCACACGTTTCAGCGTATTTTGCGTCAAATGAGCTCCAACTCTCAAAAGAATCTCTCCATCCAACAGTACAAAGGTACAGGCCAAGGCTGTCATAATTACAGTGAGCGAAATCCCGAACCAATGTAAAGTGAGGCGACATATGTTCACATTCTAGATCGAAGCTGACACTGTTATGGTCACTAGAACCAACCGGAGGTCCAACATTTAAATTCCGTACAAGTGTACGATCATTAGAAAGGACCAGATCTAGGCAATTAACTCCCCTAGTTGGCTCTTTCACCAGTTGACTGAAGTCATGTGAAGATATCATAGAAAGAAAACCAGAAATACTCGGTGGTATAGGTTTCCCTAGGTCATTCCAGTCTATTTCCGTGTAATTAAAGTCACCTACAATTACTGATGGGTACTCACAACAGACAATGTCACTGATAGTTTTAGAAAGAAGTTCATTGGATGAAGCCGGACAAGCCGGAGCTCTATAGACCGCTGCCACTCTAAATCTTTGACAATCGAAAATAATATCAAAGGCTAAGATCTCGAAAGCATCAGGAATAGACTCGGAAACCACCTCAGCCAGACAAAAAGTGTTCCTTAGAAGACAAATTACACCACCACCTTGTTTTCTTTTCCGATCACAACGCAAAGCTTGATATTCACTAGATAAATTGCACAGCATCGACGAAAGAGAATGATCGGATTTCAGCCATGTTTCAGAGAAGACATTCAAATCAAAATTATTTCCCAGAACAAAACTGGTATACTTCGAATTCTTTGGAATCGAACGCACATTGGCATAAAAACAAGTAATCTTTCTCTGTAACGGCCTAAAATCCGATCCCACTAATTTAAAGATAGCTGACTTCGAGACTGTAAAGAACTCGCCGACAAATCGGCTCTTGAATGAGAGGTACCCTGCCATCCGCCACTATGTATAGAAGGCGAAGGTCCGGTTCCCCCACCCAGATCCGAACCTCGAGGAGCCCTAAAAGCCTCCTTTCTTCGATCCCTCTCCGCGAAAGAAAGATACTCTCTTATAGAGACCCCCTTCTCAGGGAAGAAACGAAGACGGTCAGCGTTTTGTAGTGCAAATCTCTGTAAAGCAGAACACGGTAAAAGTTTGCGATTATAACCTTGCTTAGGCTTGCCTAGACGATATACGGCAACAGGTGTACATTCCACATTGAGAAAATGAAAAACATTACAGGCGCTCAAGTAGTCATAACGGACACGGTGTTTGACAGGCCAGGGCTTTCGCTCCGGCACACCACACAAAACAAGCGACCTACGACGTTCTACTATAATAGCAGCATTATTCTCATCATCATGATTTTTATCTGCAGAAGTTACGGCATGAACATTAGGAACTGACAGATGTGAAAACGATGGACCAGCTGAGTTAGAGATAAGCGAGATCTGATGTTTTAGGTCAGCATTTTCGGCAGAAAGGCGTTCTACTTTCGTCTCAAGATCCAAATTCCTTTCCGAAAGAGAGTCAAAGGACTGATGAGTGTTCAGCAAATGGAGCAAAATCTCCTTCACATAACATGGAGGAGACTCATCCGCATTCAGTCGATCGATCGCACTGCCAATGTCCACTCTTCCGGTCACCATTCCATCGCATCGAGAAACGCTCTTCCTGGCACCAGCTCGAGTCAAGACCATTTTCACAACAGTAGAAGAGAATAATATGAAGAAGGCGACTAGCTATACGTTAGACGAGCCAAAGGTAGAAATAGCAAAGTCGAGTAACTTCAATACAACCTGTCGATAGAATTCGATGTGCAGAGCTCAGCGAACACGACCGCACAAGGCACCCGCAGCAAGGTGGGTTGCGTTTGTGTATTCGGTAGCGTCGGATAGTCCTAGAATTATTTGTGTTGGAGTGGACTAGACCTAAGAATTGAGTACTGATTTAATTGGTGAAACCACCGCGGCGGTTCGGGCGGTGCTGGGTTGTAGGCACGCGCGTGCGGCACGGCGAGAGCTTTCATAGTCCACCGCGCTTCCCCCGCGTGCCGCGTTTGCGGTGAGGACTATGAAAGATGCCTAAAGGATAGGCAACATCGTGAGGTTATGACATGTAACCAAAATCACTTTGTAAAAAGAATGTTGCCAAAACTGGCCTACAAAAATAGGCTGGAGTAGTTCAGTTATCAAAACATAGTCATGGAGTGGGTTGATGGCATATCGATTTCTAGCCGGCTATTCTAATTTCGGTCTGTAAAAGGGTTTTCTGTTGAATTGGATTGAAGTTTCCATCATAATCAGTTATATTTACAAGTAGAATTGTTTTATCCGTCTTAACTTGGTCATGTTGCCGTATATTGTAGGGTGGGGCGCGAAATATCGACACTGTTCCGGCACATTAAAGTCTGCACCTATATTCGATGCAGAGCCGGTGTTAGCTGAGTACACTTATTTCCAAAATTTTTGCGATCCCCCACGAGGCGCGATTTCTGGGCAGTTCATATTTGATTACTAAAACTGTCAGGTTTTGAAATTTTGTTCAGTAGTCGTGTTCAGGCGTTCTCCCGCCCCCGTTGCGAAATTTCTCAACCACGATTGACCGTGGAGAAAATACACCAACTCAGACACTGTGGGGTTTCTAACGCGCAGCAAACGCGGGTCAAAATCTGAACCGCTGCCGTTAGAAACGAAAAAAATGGGCAAAGCGGGTGCCCTTTATCCGCTGTTTGCCCCGCTATATCCGGCGATTCACTGCCGTCGTCAGGTTTCGATCATGTTCGGTTCCGCCCGCGATATCCGGCGATTCACTGCCGTTTGCAGGTTTCGGCCATGCAAGATTAGATTCACAACGGCAATTTCAATAGGAGCGGGTCTCCCCAACAAGGACACGGTCCATGTCGCGGCCTGCGTGAGGGAGTCACCCCCACCGCGGTCCGCGACAGGGACATCATCCACGCCACGGTCGACCGCGAGGGAGCTTCCCTCGCTGAGGACCGTGGGGGAGACCCCTCAGCGTCAAAAATCGTCCAGAGAGTGACTCGTAGCCACTTTCCAGGAGCGGCCCCGAAAGGCCGACTGCGCTCTCTCTAGGATGAGGCCCCTTATATACGTCCTCTGCTGCTGATATGGGCCTGTTCAATTGCGAAGTCATCAATCGGTTTTATCCAGAGGATGTTCACAAGTTCCTCTCTAGCTGGCCTAATTCATTCTCCGATACACCAGACCATTTGCCTTTGAAATTCATTAAACATGTAGCCCACATCATGGTTGGACCGCTCACATACATTTTTAATCTTTCTTTCATGCGAGCAGAGGTTCCGGATAGATGGCGTGTCGCCTTTGTCTTTCCTATCCCGAAAAAACCGCCTCATACTAGCCCTGAAAACTTTAGACCAGTAAGTATTACCTCGCTCTTCGGTAGGTTGTTTGAGAAGATCCTTAAGGTGAGAATTTGTAAGCATTTGGAGGACCACTCGATGATTTCGGAATCTCAACATGGTTTCCAGAAGAAAAAGTCGACGGTGACAGCCATGTTGCAATCACTTAATGAATGGACCTCACATGTGGATGAGGGAGAAGAGGTTGATGTTATCTATGTTGACTTTTCCAAGGCTTTCGACAGGGTCTCTCATTCCAAACTCATGTCCAAGCTCGCCCAAGTTGGTATTCATCCTAGAATAATAGCATGGATAAGAGCCTTTTTAAGCAATAGATCGTTTGTTGTTCGAGTTAATTCAACTTTTTCCGATCCTAAACCCATTTGCAGTGGCGTACCTCAGGGGGGAGTTCTATCCCCAATTCTATTTAATATATTTACTTATGAACTACCACGACTAGTTACTTGTGGTAAGGTTAAATGCTCTGCTTTCGCTGATGATTTTAAAATTTTCTCTCCTATTCAGACGGCAAGTGACAGGGAATACTTGCAAATGGCGTTGTGTAAGATTGTAAATTGGTCTAAAGACTGTAGTATGTTGCTTTCAAGTGAAAAAAACTAAAGTTTTGCACATCGGAAGCAATAGTGCAGGTTCTGTCTATACCATTGGTGGTCAACAGCTCCAGGTTGTCGATGAAATAATGGATTTGGGTTTTCTGGTACGTAGCGATCTCACTTTTGATGCTCACTGTGCTAAAGCCGTGTCTAGAGCAACTAAGTTTATGTATAGCATGTTCAGAGCTCTATCCAGTAACAACGAAAAGGTGCTACTTGAAGCTTATAAAACCTATGTAAGACCTCATCTTGAGTATGGAACTGTGATCTCCAACCCTCACAAGGTTTCGACCACTGTTGCGCTGGAGGAACTTCAAAACAGCTTCACACGCAAGGTGATGATGAGGGTCAACGGACTCAATTATAGTCAAATGCCCTGCAGCATTGATAGGAACAAGATGCTACAGATAGACTCGCTGGCCTGCAGAAGGAAAAAAATCGATATTTTGATGGTTTACAAGATCTTGTATGGCTATTTTGAACTCAAGGCAAATGAATTCCTTCAACTAAGGGCATCTACTACAAGAGGTAGCAGTTTTAAGCTTGTTCGTAACAGAGCCAGGGCAAGTCTGAGGCACCATTTCTTTGTTAATAGAGCCGGGAGCGAGTTTGAAAAGCTACTCAAAAGGTGCAGTCTCTCTACAACCCTACCTGCGTTTAAACGTCTCTTGGATCAGTACTTGATGACTGTGGATGTCTGAGCCGGTATCTGGACTTTTACTGTTGTATAGGTTTTTCGTTCTATTTATTCTTTATTTGCCGCATTTGTTCTGTGTAAATTAACTAAGCAGGCTAGACCTGTAATAAATATATGCATATACAATAACGTGATTCGGCAGATCAAACGAGTTCATGCGCTGTCAAATCGTCTACGAACGCAACACCGAGCCTCTCTGCAGCAGTGACGTCATCGCCAGCCAAACGGCGGAATCCGAGGTTTGGCAGGCGCTGAACGTAGACCGGAATGGCCGTGCGGGAATTCTGCCGTTTGCCCCGCACAGGTCGAAATGGGACGGTTCAGTGCGCGTTAGAAACGCTAGAATGAGAAGCTGACGGACGATTCTGCTTCGTTGACTGTACATGTTTCCAATGAAGGTGTTTGTCTCAGCGCTTCTTCGTTGTTGCTTTGGCATCAGGCTTCGCCATTTGCTATTGGGATTGAACGGGGTCTGCTTACGACATAAAGGATTCGAGGTCATAAACATTATGGATTGAAATTCTACAGAATCCTTGAAGAAAAACGTCCATTTTCTAAATACAGAAATGTAGAGTCGAATGCGCTGCACGTCCCGATTAGGATTGAGTATGCGTAGTTTGCATCTCTATCTATACCTGTCTTCTTCTTCGTAGACACATCGAGGGTTTTGTCATAGGTGGAGAAACTGAGCGACCAGTAGTGGATTCGTCCATAGATCCATTGTGGTCAGCGATGTGCTGTGTTATGGCCGATGGAACCGCAGTCCGGGCAAACATAAGATTTGCAGCTGTCGGTCTTGCTGACGTAAAACATAAGCATTGTAGAGTGACCACAGCGCAGCGATGCCAGGGTGCATCTGGCCCTCCTTCCGAGTTGAGACTCGGATGTGCAGACTGGAGGTGGTACTTCTCCTAGTATAGGATTTACCGCCGCCTTCTCAAGATGATACCGTACGAATTTGGTGTGCTCCTCTCGCAAAAGGCAGAGTTGTTCTTGCTTTGAGTCGTGCCATCATTGCAAGTTGACTTTGTTTGGAGCATCGGCGAATGGCTTTCGTTTGGCTCTCTCTCTCTCTCTGCTAAGCACTCTCCAAGACGGGTGGTTTGGTTGTTTAATAATATTGATACGGAGTTTTTGGGCTTGGAGCTGGCAGTGCTCCTTCACTGGTAATACACGGTTTTCCGCATGCAGGTGCTCGACTGAGGAACTCCTTGCACTTCCGGTGGCAATGCGCAGAGCGGCATTCTGTACGCGTTGCATCTTGGTCCGATAGGATTCTGAGACTAGATGTTGCCAAATCGGTGCGGCGTATTCCATGGCAGGTTGAAGGATCGCCTTATACGTCATGAGTATCGTTCTTCTTCTTCTTCTTTGCAGCCACATTGAGGGTTTTGTCATAGGTTGAAGAACTGGGCGACCAGTAACGGATTCGTCCATAAGTCCATTACGGTCAGCGTGGTGGGTCTCTCCGGACATTTGAAGAGGTGTGCAGTGTTATGGCCGAGGCAGCCGCAGTCCGGGCAGACATCTGATTTGCTACTGTCTATTTTGCTGGCGTAGGAAATAAGCATGGTAGAATGACCACAGCGCAGCGATGCCAGGGTGCACCTGGTCCTTCTTCCGAGTTGATCCTCGGATGTGCAGACTTGGGGCGGCACTACCCCCAATATGGGATTAATGACCGCCTTTTCCAGATGGCACCGTACGAACTGAGTATGCTCCTCGCGCAATAGACGGAGTCGTTCTTGCTGTGAGTCGTGCCATCTTTGCAGATTGACTTTGCTGGGAGCATCGGCGAATGGCTTTCTGATCTTTCTTTCTCTGACGGGGTTTAGCACTCTCCAAGACGGGTGGTTTGGTTGTTTGATAATGTTGATGAAACATTGTTGGGCCTGGAGCTCACAGTGCTCCCTTACTGGTAATAAGCGGGTCTCGGCATGCAAGTGATCGACCGGGGAACTTCTTGCACATCCGGTGGCGATTCGAAGAGCCGCATTCTGTATGCGTTGCATCTTGGTCCAAGAGGATTCCGAAACTAGATGCTGCCAAACTGGTGCGCCGTATTCTAGTGCAGGCTGAATAATCGCCTTATATGTTGTAATAATGGTTTCTTTGCTACTACCCCATGTTGTACCGCCCAGGGCTCTAAGCACGTTAAGCTTCGCTTCAACGATAGCCTGCTTCTGTTCCGTGTTCTTATGGAACTTGAGCGATGGATCGAGCACGAGTCCGAGAAGTTTTGGGAAGCGGGCGGCAGGCAAACGATCTCCGAGCTTTCACCCGAAAACTTCCGTAAAACCTTCCAAGTAGCTGCACTGTCCGTCTTAAAGTCCATCTGTCCGGTGAACTTCTCCCACTCTTCTTTCCTGTGTCTGTCCAAATCCTTTTTGATCTCACTGTCAAGCTCAGCAAACACGGGGTCCAGATGATTAACCGCTCTCCTCGCATCTCTCGTTCTAATTTTGTCGAGGATGTCTCTGTTGACATTTGGATAGAACGTCTTGACGCGACCGATAGGAATAGCCGCATTCATGGCCTTGCGGATTGCGTCAGATAGATGGCACTCATCCTGGTGCACGCTTCCATTCCACGGGTAATCTGCCGATAGGCGAAGCGCAACTTCACTGAACAGGCGCCAGTCTGCTCGGCCTAAATTAAGCACGAGTCCGAGAAGTTTTGGGTGCGGGCGGCAGGCAAAGGATCTCCATTCCATACGACATACGGATGTGCGCTGTGTTCAGATGGGTCCGTTGTGAGTACGGATACCGATGACTTTGACGCAGAAATCTTCAGCATTTCGCAGTCGAAGAAGCTTTCCAGTGTGGTCAAGTACCCGTTAATCTTAGCGGCGGCCACATTTATGTCCCGATCACGACACAAGACATTCATATCATCAGCGTAAGCGACCACCTTGATATCTTGGGGAGGGGCGGACATATCTTCGAGGTACAGATTGAAGAGAACAGGCGACAATACGCCGCCCTGTGGGACTCCAGCAGCGATCGGAATGCTGTTTGAGACATGATTCTGGAACATCACTCTAGCTCGTCTTCCCTTAGTGAATGGAGCTATCCAGCGCTTTTTCCATGGCGGGATTGATGACTCCAGTAAGTTGTTTGATAAGATGCCAAGATTCACTGTGTCGAAGGCCTTGGTGAGATCCAAGGCAACTGCTACAGTTCTTTGCGGCTTATAGGCGTTGAAACCATCAATTGCATAGCTAGTAATTTCTAACAAAGCTGTCGTGGTGGAATGCAGTCTTCTGAATCCATGCTCAAACACCTGTCTCTCGTTGTGTTCGGCCAGGTCTTTGACGATCAGCTTTTCAGCTACTTTAGCAAAAGAAGACAACAAGCTAATGGGCCGATATCCCTTGACTTAAGCTTGGGGTTTGCCAGGCTTGGGCAGCGGCACGACGTTTGCCGTCTTCCAATTCTGCGGGATAGTACACGACCTGAACGAGGTGTTTATCACATCAGTGAGAAGCGGTAGTAGGTCAGTGGGTATCTTCTTCAAAACAGCAGGACATATCCCATCAGGACCAATAGTTCTAGAGTTCCGCATTTCCTCTATAATCTTCTCAACTTGCGCCGTAGTAAACGCATCGGCCGTGCTCATATGCGGGAGGCGGCTTAACTCTCTTACGGTCACTCTATTCTGCGGACCTCGTTTAGCACTGGTGATGAAAAAGCTTTTCCCGAGCGCATAAGCGGCTTCCTTCACTGATTTAAATACGCCGTTGTCGAATTCGATTGTGGAGACGGTGGCGGGTGAGCTTCTACCCGAAAGCTTCCGTGAAATCTTCCAAGTAGCTGCACTGTCCGTCTTAAAGTCCATCTGTCCGGCGAACTTCTCCCACTCTTCTTTCTTGTGTCTGTCCAAATCCTTTTTGATCTCACTGTCAAGCTCAGCAACCACGGGGTCCAGATGATTAACCGCTCTCCTCGCATCTCTGGTTCTAATTTTGTCTAGGATGTCTCTGTTGACATTTGGATAGAACGTCTTGACGCGACCGATACGAATAGCCGCATTCATGGCCTTGCGGATTGCGTCAGATAGATGGCACTCTTTCTGGTGCACGCTTCCATTCCACGGGTAATCTGCCGACAGGCGAAGCGCAACTTCACTGAACAGGCGCCAGTCTGCTCGGCCTAAATTAAGATAAGAACGTTGGCGAACACCAGAAGAGGGAGCGAGAGAGTTGGAGAGATCGATATGGATGATGACAGGGACATGGTCACTTGGCAGAGTAGTCGAGGTAGAGCATGAGCAGCAGCTAGAAAGGTTGGACGAGACAAGAGATATGTCTGGGCTAGAAGATCGGCCGTTGGCAGGGAGACGAGTGGGCTGATCATCGTTTAAAATGACCAGGTCGCACTCATCTGCCCATTCTTCGACGTCATTTCCTTTAACATCAGGACCGAGAGACGAGCAAAAGGTGTGAGCGTTGAAATCGCCCGCGAAAACGACCGAGGATGAGAGGGAGCAGTCGCTCAGCTGCTTGAGAAGTGGGATAGGATTGTAAGATGAAGGGCATGAAGTTGTAGGTGGAATGTATATGTTGAAAAGAGAAAGGCGTGTTTTTAGGGGGAGATGGATTGGGAGGTACTCGAGAGTATCGTCCGTGGGGGTGCTGGGAATGAGGTGTGAGGGAAGTGAGGATAGAACGAATGTAGAAACTACTCCGCCGAGAGATGACCTTGGAGCATGGTAAGAAGTATAGCCTGGGATATCGGGATGGGGATAGGTAGGGGATGGAGAGAGTTTGGTTTCTTGAACCATGTTCACGTCTGGATAGTAAGTACGTGCGAAGAGAGAGAGTTCAGAAAGCTTGACACGATGGCCGTTTAGATTGATATGCACAACGGAAAGGGGGCGATTTGAAATAGAGGAATCTGAGAGGGGATGACGTCGGTTTGCCCGGAGGCGATCTTCTTTCCTCCACACTGCCACGGCACGAACGTACGACATCTCGGCCGCTGAGTATCGTTTCCTTGCAGCTACCCCGTGAGGTACTGCCTAGGGCCTTGAGAACGTTGAGTTTAGACTTAACGA
This sequence comes from Aplectana chamaeleonis, assembly GCA_029168955.1. Lineage (NCBI taxonomy): Eukaryota > Metazoa > Nematoda > Chromadorea > Rhabditida > Cosmocercidae > Aplectana > Aplectana chamaeleonis. Next base: position 166,149 of record JAPDOI010000854.1, on the reverse strand, counting down.
CAGCCTGCTTTTGCTCGGTGTTCTTATGAAACTTGAGCGACGGGTCGAGCACAAGGCCGAGCAGTTTTGGAATCGAGCAGCAGGCAGACGTTCTCCATCCCACTATACATCCGGATGAGTTCTGCTCTCGGATGGGTTCGTTGTGAGCACGGATACCGACGATTTGGATGCAGAGATCTTTAGCATTTTGCGGTCGAAAAAGCTTTTCAGTGTGACCAGGTACTCATTGATCTTGGAGGCGGCCACATGTATATCCCAATCCCGACACATTGTCATATCATCGGCATAGGCGACCACTTTGATATCCTGGGGGGGGGGGAGCGGGCATGTCTCCGAGGTACAGACTGACTAGGGCTGGTGATAAAACACCACCCTGAGGGACTCCAGCTGCTATAGGAATACTGTTGGAGACATGGTTCTGGAACATGACTCTTGCCCGCCGACCTTTGATGAAGGCCGATACCTAGCGCTTGTGCCACGGTGGTGTTGACGACTCCAGTAATTCTGGTGGACATGTGGGGCGATCCCCAACCCAAACTGATTCCATCCCCACCGACAACTGGGGTCGATTCCCTAAAATGGCCGGAGTTGGTCCCTCCTAAGTTTGATATTGGGAGGGAGAATGTTGAGTTTTGCAGGGACTCGGTTGGCCGTGGTTGGTCCCTCCTAAGTTCGGTATCAGGAGGGACCAAAGTTGAATTATGAGGGGACGTGGTTGGCTGAAGCTGGTCCCTCCTAAAATTGTTATTGGGAGGGACCGAAGTTGAGTTTTGCAGGGACTTAGTTGGCTCTGTAAGGCCGCTCTTAGGGAGCCGTGTCTCAAAATACTTACCATATCGCTTACATTTTCGCTAGCTTCCTCGATCGCTACGTGTGTTCTGTCCTAAAACTGCTCAATAGACTTAGCACGCATTTTCTCACATTTTTGTAACGAATCGCAACAGTATCGAAACACTAATCAACACAAATTAACTTCCAATGCCATTCCCTTCAAAATCAACGCAAACTCCAAAATCAAAAACAGTAAAAACATGAAGAAAATGAGGTCCACTCACAAGCTGCAAGCAACAATGATACTGGTTTAATATATACAGGAATAACATTATACAGAAATGATATTTCATGATTTCACACCGGGAACCAGAGACTTTGTATAGAAAATCTTCAAATGAAAGGAGGACTATCTTAGGCAACCCGAAGGCTGCATTTAATGCAGGTCTCACAAAGCGAAATAGACAAGGCTAAGAACGTGCTTAAAAAGCGAACATACATGAAAATAATCAGGAATATAAAGCAAATTGTAATGACTTCGGCTAAGATGAGCTTCGTCTTTGAGGTACACTCATCATCTTTGCGCAGTCGTAGACGGCTCAGTCGCGACTGCTCTCCTCTTTTGGAATTTCTATTGTTACACGAGAAACAATAGACCGAAATAGTTTTGACCGAAAAATAGCCGCGAAATGCCTGCTTTTCGCGTAATAGCCGCGTTATAGCCGGCAAATAATGCTCGCCCCAAAATAGCCGCCAGATAACCGCTAAATAATGCTGGCGGTGGAATAGCTGCGAAATGGCCGCCAAATGTGGTCTGGAATGAAAAATTTTCAAATTTCGTTCGTTCGACCTTTTTTTTTCGAAATTGTACAACTATCCTACATAATCTCTAGCAGGCTCCTTATGGAGCCCTCCTCTAAAAGAAATTGTGTGGAAACCACCGGGATTTCACCGAGAAACTGACGCGAAGCTATCGCTAAGTCGGAAATTACGGCGAACACAACGCGAAATCACCGTTGAACAACCCAGTGGCTGCTGCCAAATCACCGGGAAATAAAATCTTGTGAGAAGAAGTGCCGTGTTTTTGCCGCGGACCTACCGCGAAGATACGGTGATAAGAAAGCCATAATTGCGACGAGAGTGCCCTAGTGCACCGTGAATGAAAAAAAAAACTTACGAAATAATACCTGATCACTTGTATCAGTCCTTTTGTGTTCAAGAATAATACTGCTAAAATCGGTGGCCACTTCTTGCATTTCTACCACCAAAGGTCTCCCTAAAAATGGTGATTAAAAGAATAAGCTATAAGTTCTCTCAGACGAGAAGCTCTGCGTGAATTTCAATCAAACCTCAAAGGTACAAATTGGGTAAGCAAGGTTCAAAAGTTTTCAATTTCTAAACAAAAAAAAAACATGAGCAACCATCAAAAGAAGAAATTAAGAATTTCAATCGTTGTTTCAGCGATCCACATGATTGCTTCACGTGTCGGTTTGGGGATGCTCCTTTGTGTTCGCTGAGCATTTGAGTGAGCCCGTAGGTTTGGGGTGGCTCCCCTGCAATCGATTGAACACATCTAGCAAAGGTCCGAGATGCTCAACCTACGCGTGGTGGATCTGTGGAGTCGACTACCAAGATCAAGGAGACTCATCAAACGGGCATCAACAACTCCACGAGTTTTTTTCTGTATGGGAGTGCGAATGGCTGGCTGCCGCACTCCTTCGCATACTACTGTTACGAGCCGGCATTGAGAGGAACCCAGGGCCATGCAGCAAGACTCCACGATATCCCTGTTGTCACTGTGGATTATCGGCTCAACATGCAAGCGTCCAGTGCGGTGGTTGCCTCGGCTGGGTACACCTCAAATGTTCGGGATTAACCAGCTACAATGATTATACTGATGCTTACTGTTGTATATCTTGCTCTAACTCTCCCACTAGTGTTCCTCTTCATAGTCTAGACAGTTTTCAACTTAACATCAATGGCCTGCGTGCCAAACTTGCTGAACTCACATTGTACATTGAACGCTTTCATCCAGATGTCATTCTCCTTCAGGAGACAAAACTTAGCCCAACATCCTCCCTACCCCGCCTCCCCGGTTATACGTCATACCACCTTCCCCGCACATCTCATGGTGGAGGCGTTTCTACGTTTGTAAAATCCTCCATACCCTCCCACCTTATTCCTTTTCCTAATGATAATGTTGTAGAATGTATTGGTGTTCATGTTGTATTGCAAAGTTGCCCTATAGATATTGTTGATATTTATATTCCCCCTATCTCCTCATGTCCCAATTCGTTTGACCCCACTTTATTTTTACTTTCTGTGCACTCTGCCCTCCCATCGTCTTCTGTTGTCATGGCTGGCGATTTTAACGCTCTAACGCTCACTCCACATCCTGGTTCTCCTCTCTAGATCCTGATGACGGAGGTGAACTACTAGAGCTTTTCGCGGAGGACTGTGACCTTGTTGCCATTAATGAGGACGCCCCACTCGCCTTCCGTCCACGGGCAGGCCGTCCTCCCCTGATGTCACTTTTGTGTCATCTTCTCTTGCTGTTTCCTGTAACTGGTCCACTGCTATAGCTATGGCCAGCGATCATGTATCCATATGTGCTTCATTGGATTTGTCGCTCAATAGTCACCTGGTCTCACCGCTCAAAAAGCTCTGTCCCACTTCAATCTCAGGTCATTGCAAGGGACAGATGGCCGCTCTTTCTGTTAGAGCTTCAAGCGCAGGGTGCTCCGATTGTACGAGTACTTTTTTTTCGTTGTTTTGTTGGCTGCGTACTCAGGATCTCGTAATTAACCTCCCTCACATACATTCCGTATGTTTCTTTATTGAAAAATAAAGCTATTGAATTGAATTGAATTGGCACCTTTTGTAGGCTCCCGTAGCGAATTGTACACCAACTATCGTAAGGCTAACTGGGTCACGTTTAAGGAGGTGTTACTCAGTCGGGTAGCCTACTATCCGCTTACCGGCTTCGTCATGAGGAGAACAAGTTAATTGTTGATGCCATATGCAATGCCTCCAGAATTTCAATTCCTACAGGGCGCGTTAGAACATTTCATCCTAACGTTCCCAGAGATGTCCTGGAGCTGATCGAAACACGGGACGAGAAACGCCGTGCTGATCCTGGAGATCCCAGCATTGAACTACTGTCTAATGAGATCACCAAAAGGCTGAATGATTATAAGCGGACGCGATGGATGGAGTTCACTGAATCCTTGAATTTCTCCACTGATGCAAAGAAGACTTGGAGCATTCTCAAGCGGTTGTCTGGGAAGAAAATGGCAGCGGATCGCAACATGCTTGAGTTCCCTTCAGGGAAATTCGAGTCCGGATTTAAGGCTGCATGTCGACTTGGAAAACACTTTGCTTCCGCGACGTGCCGCCGTGATCATTCCAACAGGCTCACTCTTCGGTCTTTAAGGAAGCTCAGCCGACAAGATGTACCTGCTATAACTGCCACTGAGATGTCTTCCCTCATCAAGTCCATGAAGAATTCGAGAGCCGAGGGACCCGACAGCGTGTCAGCCGTCCATCTCGAGCACTTGCCGGAACAGTTCCGGGAATTACTTTGTGATCTGGTCTATTCAGTTCAATTCAATTCAATAGCTTTATTTTTCAATAAAGAAAAGTACGGAATGTATGTGAGGGAGGTTAATTACGAGATCCTGAGTACGCAGCCAACAGAACAACGAAAAAAAAAAGAAAAAAAACTGAAATACTCGTACAATCGGAGCACCCTGTGCTTAAAGCTCTAACAGAGAGAGCGGCCATCTGTCCCTTGCAATGACCTGAGATTGAAGTGGGACAGCCTGCTTTTAAACATTGGAAAACTTTTGGCATCAACGATTTCCGGAGGTAGTTTGTTCCAAATTGGGATGACCCTAAAAGCAAACGAATGCAGCACACTAGAGTTCGATGTGAATTTACGTTCGAGCTGAAAAACGTGCTGGCGGGAGCGAGTACTGGGGCGGGTGAACGCGAAAACGCTTTTAAATGGGATGTCGCAGAGACCTTAGACGATTTTGTAACTTAAATGTAAGTCGAACTCAGTTCTTCGATATCGTAAGGTTTCGATTCCCAATATTTCAAGCCTTTTCATGTAGTCTGGCACTTCTCGCATAGGGAATGCCTTGACGAAAACGCGTTTTGAGTCCCGCCTTTGCACGTTTTCCACGACTTCATCCTCCTCAACAGAAGATGGTGACTAGACCTGCGTACAGTATTCCAAGAGCGGCCGGCAGTAGACAATATATGCTTTCCTATAATGTTCTAGACATGGGTGTTGCAGAGATCTCTGGATGCAATTCGCCACACGAGAAGCTTTCTTGGAAATTCCCTTGCAGTGGGAATCCCACTTCAGGTCGGTGCTGATAAGCACACCAAGATCACTGACAGTCTCGCGTACGGGGAGCACAACGTCATTTAGGCGTAAAAAGTACTCATGTTGGAAATTGATGTGAAATAAGCTGCATTTTTCCTCAGAAAGCTTCAACTGCCATAGCTTGGACCAATCTACTCGTCATTCAGCACAGGTGTCATTCCCGCTAGATGGAAGCAGGCAATTGTTCTACCGATCCTCAAGCCTGGCAAACCAGAAGATCAAGCAACTTCGCATCGACCCATCTCCCTTTTGTCCCATATTGCTAAGTTAGCGGAGAAATTTATTAACCCGCACCTCCAAGAAGCATTACGACATAACGTGCATCAAAATGGCTTCAAGAAGGCTCACTCTACCATCACGGCGCTCACGTCTATCACAGAGCACATAATTGCTGGCTTCAATATGAAACCTCCAGCTGGAAGAAGTATAGTCGTGGCAGTTGACTTAACCGCTGCCTTCGATAATGTCAGTATCCCTCTGCTGTCCAAATCGATTCTGGACTCTACTATTCCTGACTGATGCAGAAGATGGACTGATAACTTTGTCAAGAATCGTTCCATTCGAATGAAATTTGATGGACACTCGTCGAAGTCTGTGCCCCTGAAGGCAGGCGTCCCACAATGAGGAGTTTCATCTCCCAGCCTGTTTTCTTTGTATTTGTCTGATGCGCCGAAGCCGTCACCAAACATCCACTTATGTCTATATGCGGATGACATCACTATTATTTGTACTGACCCTGTCATCGATCGAGCCACTGCTGAGATGGATAAATCGTCTGTCTGGCTAAGTTCCTGGAGTCGAAGCAGCTAAAGGTCTCTCCAACCAAGTCCAGCGTTACTTTGTGCACTACAGCGATAGCCGAACACAAGCTGCATCCCAAGGTTCTTTGGGAAGGAAATATGCTGCCCTTATCAAAACACCTTCGACTACTCAGTGTGTTCCTGGGCCCGTCACTAAATTTTCATGAAAATACACGGATTCGAGCTGCTGCTGCCAACACACGTACAGGCTATAAAACGGCCAATGTCTCACCGTCGACTGCGTACCACGCGCTGCGCGACCGCACGCGCGTCGGAAGCGAACGAGTTTTGGCCCCCGCGCGACGGAAGCGAACGAGTTTTGGCCCCCGCGCGACAAGTTTTGACTGACGCGCGACGTTTCAGCCTCCGCGCGGCGGCTAAAACTCGTTCGCTTCCGACGCGCGTGCGGTCGCGCAGCGCGTGGTACGCAGTCGACGGTGAGACATTGGCCGTTTTATGGGCTGTAACAACATCCTACGTTCGCTAGCAGGCACTACATGGGGTAGCTCTAAGAAAATCCTGCGAACCACCTACAGGGCTATGGTGCAGCCGGTGCTGCAATATGGAGCCCCAATATGGTCAAGACACCTGTCGGAAGCCTCTTGGAGCAAACTTCAGCGTGCACAGAACACTGCTCTACGCGTGATCACTGGATGCCCTCGATCCACACCTGTATCTCATCTACATCAAGAGTGTTCGCTGCTTCTTGTAAAGCAGCATTGCCAGCTCCAGTCGCAACAGTTCCATGTTGGCATTGTAAGGAATTCCACACATCCTAATTTCCCCCCTACTGTCATCTGGTCCCCATTTCCGACATATACGCTCACCACTTCATGCTGCAGTCTCTGTCTTGGATCGTCAACGTTGGACGACGTCGGAGCTCAATCGCGTCAGACTGCTGCAAATGGAGCACACCCGATTCGTCAGAGAATACCTTTCCAGTGCTTCCCTAAATCCAATTCTTGGTGACGTGCCCCCTCCGATCGATGACAGCGAAACGGACCTACCCAGACGTTCACGCGCCATCCTGGCAGGTCTACGTTGTGGACACTCCTCATACCTCAAGGCCTTCGTCCATAAGATCTTCTCGTCGATCCCTGACGAATGTCCCGACTGCCACAACCCAGGGCACGATTCATTTCATTTATTTTCATGTCCTACGAGGCCGACTTCTCTAACAGGTATGGATATTTGGGAGAACCCGTGCGATGTGGCTGCCTTTCTACACCTATGAGGAGAAGCTCTGTTGTGGCCGATAAGAAGAAGAAGAAGATAAAGCTGAGCTGCTTGCTGACACTTTTGAGAAGGTATTTTTGAATGGCTCTCCTGTAACAGCTGTTTCGGATGTGACATCAACATCAGCTGTAATGCATGACTCTGTTTCTTTTAATCGTAATACTATTGTGGAACTTCTTTCGAAATGGTCCCGTTCCTCTGTAACGCCTGATGACATCCCTTTGGCTTTTCTTAAGAGCGCCGCGGTTCACATTCCCACACCTTTGGAAATTATTTCCAATTTGATATGTCAAAGGTCAGAGGTTCCAACTAGGTGGAAACATTCATTAGTGGTCCCATTGCCAAAGAAGTCTTCGTACTCTGAGGCATCCAATTATAGGCCAGTAAGCATCACCTCGATTTTCTGTAGTCTTTTTGAAAAAAATTTGAAGGTGGCTATTGTAACATATCTCGAGAATAATAAACTGCTGTCTGATCGACAACATGGATTCAGGAAAGGGAAGTCAACTGTTACTCAGATGATTGAAACGCTAAAGTAGTGGACCTCTAGTTTAGATAGTAAAAATAATGTGGATGTTATCTATTTTGACTTTCAAAAAGCGTTTGACCAAGTTCACCACACCAAGCTTATCCTTAGACTTGATCAGCTAGGCATCCACCAAAGCATTGTCAACTGGATTAAAGCCTTTCTGACGGATAGAACCTTCCAGGTTCGTGTTAATTCTTCCCTTTCCGGCTGTAGAAGTGCGCCAAGTGGGGTTCCACAGAGGGGAGTCTTATTTCCGATTCTGTTTAACATTTATGGTTATGACATTCCCTAAATTGTAGAACCATGTGGTGTTATGTGTGAAGTTTTTGCGGATGGCATTAAAGTGTTCGGTGAAGAAGGCGGTGACGGGATCACGCTATTGCAGTGTGGTATTGATGCAGTTTATAGCTGGTCCCTGTCTTGGGGCCTTCCCCTCTCGGTCGTGAAAACAAAAGCATTGCACTTAAGACATTCTAACCACCAGGCCATTTACAAAATTAATGATTTACCAATCGAGGCGGTCGGTAAAATCAAGGATCTTGGATTCATAGTCGACAATAAACTCCTCTTTGATGAACACTAGGCACATTGCTGCTAAAGCGCAACAGAGACTCTTTTTCTTCTTCTTCTTCTTCTTATCGGCCAGGCCAGAGTTTCTCCTCATAGGTGTAAAAAGGCGGCCACATCGCAAGGGTTCTTCCACATATCCATAACTGTTAGAGCAGTCGGCCTTGCAGGACATGAAAATAAATGAAATGAATCGTGCCCTGAGTTGTGGCAGTCGGGACATTCGTCAGGGATCGACGAGTCGATCTTATGGACGAAGGCCTTGAGGTGTGAGGAGTGTCCACATCGTAGACCTGCCAGGATGACGCGTGTACGTCTGGGTAGGTCCGTTTCGCTGTCATCGATCGGGGGAGGCACGTCGCCAAGAATTGGATTTAGGGGAGCAATGGAAAGGTATTCTCTGACGAATCGGGGGTGCTCCATTTGCAGCAGCCTGACGCGATTGAGCTCCGACGTCGCCCAACGTTGACGATCCAAGACAGAGACTGCGGCATGAAGTGGCGAGCGTATATGTCGGAAATGGGGACTAGATGACAGTAGAGGGAAATTAGGGTGTGTGGAATTCCTTGCAATGCCAACATGGAACTGTTGCGACTGGAGTTGACAATGCTGCTTTACAGGAAGCAGCGAACACTCTTGATGTAGATGAGATACCGGTGTGGATCGAGGGCATCCAGTGATCACGCGTAGAGCTGTGTTCTGTGCACGCTGAAGTTTGCTCCAAGAAGCTTCCGAAAGGTCTCTTGACCATTTAGGGGCTCCATATTCCAGCACCGGCTGCACCATAGCTCTGTAGGTGGTTCGCAGGATTTCCTTAGAGCTACCCCATGTAGTGCCTGCTAGCGAACGCAGGATGTTGTTACGTGTGTTGACAGCAGCAGCTCGAATACGTGTATTTTCATGAAAACGTAGTGACGGGTCCAAGAATACACCGAGTAGTCGAGGGTGTTTTGATAAAGGCAGCAAATTTCCTTCCCAAAGAACCTTGGGATGCAGCTTGTGTTCGGCTGTCGCTGTAGTGCACAAAGTAACGCTGGACTTAGTTGGAGAGACCTTTAGCTGCTTCGATTCCAGGAATTTAGCCAGACCGACGAGGTATTTATTCATCTCAGCCGTGGCTCGATCGATGACAGGGTCGGTACAAATAATAGTGATGTCATCCGCATATAGACAAAAGTGAATGTTTGGTGACGGCTTCGGCACATCAGACAAATACAAAGAAAACAGGCTTGGAGATAAAACTCCTCCTTGTGGGACGCCTGCCTTCAGGGGCTCAGACTTCGACAAGTGTCCATCAAATTTCACACGAATGGAGCGATTCTTGACAAAGTTCTCAGTCCATATTTTGCACCAATCAGGAATAGTAGAGTTTAGAATCGATTTCGACAGCAGAGGGATACTGACATTATCGAAGGCAGCGGTTAAGTCAACTGCCACGACTATACTTCTTCCAGCTGGAGGTTTCATATTGAAGCCCGCAATTATGTGCTCTGTGATAGACGTGAGCGCCGTGATGGTAGAGTGGGCCTTCTTGAAGCCATGTTGATGCACGTTATGTCGTAATGCTTCTTGGAGGTGCGGGTTAATAAATTTCTCCGCTAACTTAGCAATAGGGGACAAAAGGGAGATGGGCCGATGCGAAGTTGCTTGATCTTCTGGTTTGCCAGGCTTGAGGATCGGAAGAACAACTGCTTGCTTCCATTTAGCGGAAATGACACCTTAGCTGAATGACGAGTAGATTGGTCCAAGCTATGGCAGTTGAACCTATCTGAGGAAAAATGCAGCTTATTTCACATCAATTTCCAACATGAGTGCTTTTTACGCCTAAATGATGTTGTGCTCCCCGTACGCGAGACTGTCAGTGATCTTGGTGTGCTTATCAGCACCGACCTGAAGTGGGATTCCCACTGCAAGGAAATTTCCAAGAAAGCTTCTCGTGTGGCGAATTGCATCCAGAGATCTCTGCAACACCCATGTCTCGAACATTATAGGAAAGCATATATTGTCTACTGCCGGCCGCTCTTGGAATACTGTACGCAGGTCTGGTCACCATCTTCTGTTGAGGAGGATGAAGTCGTTGAAAACGTGCAAAGGCGGGACTCAAAACGCGTTTTCGTCAAGGCATTCCCTATGCGAGAAGTGCCAGACTACATGAAAAGGCTTGAAATATTGGGAATCGAAACCTTACGATATCGAAGAACTGAGTTCGACTTACATTTAAGTTACAAAGTCGTCAAAGGTCTCTGCGACATCCCATTTAAAAGCGTTTTCGCGTTCACCCGCCCCTGTACTCGCTCCCGCCAGCACGTTTTTCAGCTCGAACGTAAATTCACATCGAACTCTAGTGTGCTGCATTCGTTTGCTTTTAGGGTCATCCCAATTTGGAACAAACTACCTCCGGAAATCGTTGATGCCAAAAGTTTTCCAATGTTTAAAAGCAGGCTGTCCCACTTCAATCTCAGGTCATTGCAAGGGACAGATGGCCGCTCTTTCTGTTAGAGCTTTAAGCACAGGGTGCTCCGATTGTACGAGTATTTCAGTTTTTTTCTTGTTTTTTCGTTGTTCTGTTGGCTGCGTACTCAGGATCTCGTAATTAACCTCCCTCACATACATTCCGTATTTTTCTTTATTGAAAAATAAAGCTATTGAATTGAATTGAATAGACCAGATCACAAAAATATTCCAGGAACTGTTCCGGCAAGTGCTCGAGATGGACGGCTGACACGCTGTCGGGTCCCTCGGCTCTCGAGTTCTTCATGGACTTGATGAGGGAAGACATCTCAGTGGCAGTTATAGCAGGTACATCTTGTCGGCTGAGCTTCCTTAAAGACCGAAGAGTGAGCCTGTTGGAATGATCACGGCGGCACGTCGCGGAAGCAAAGTGTTTTCCAAGTCGACATGCAGCCTTGAATCCGGACTCCGATTTCCCTGAAGGGAACTCAAGCATGTTGCGATCCGCTGCCATTTTCTTCCCAGACAACCGCTTGAGAACGCTCCAAGTCTTCTTTGCATCAGTGGAAAAATTCAAGGATTCAGTGAACTCCATCCATCGCGTCCGCTTATAATCATTCAGCCTTTTGGTGATCTCATCAGACAGTAGTTGAATGCTGGGATCTCCAGGATCAGCACGGCGTTTCTCGTGCCGTGTTTCGATCAGCTCCAGGACATCTCTGGGAACGTTAGGATGAAACGTTCTAACGCGCCCTGTAGGAATTGCAATTCTGGAGGCATTGCATATGGCATCAACAATGAACTTGTTCTTCTCATGACAAAGCCGGTAAGCGGATAGTAGGCTACCCGACTCAGTAATACCTCCTTAAACGTGACCCAGTTAGCCTTACGATAGTTGGTGTACAATTTGCTACGCGAGCCTTCAAAAGGTGCCACTTCAATTCAATTCATTAACTTTATTTTTCAATAAAGAAACATACGGAATGTATGTGAGGGAGGTTAATTATATTTTTCAATAAAGAAACATACGGAATGTATGTGAGGGAGGTTAATTACGAGATCCTGAGCACGCAGCCAACAGAACAACGAAAAAAAGTACTCGTACAATCGGAGCACCCTGTGCTTAAAGCTCTAACAGAAAGGGCGGCCATCTGTCCCTTGAAATGACCTGAGATTGAAGTGGGACAGAGCTTTTTGAGCGGGGAGACCAGGTGACTATTGAGCACAAATCCAATGAAGCACATATGGGTAAATGATCGCTGGCCATAGCTATAGCAGTGGACCAGTTACAGGAAACAGCAAGAGAAGATGATACAAAAGTGACATCAGGGGAGGACGGCCTGCCCGTGGACGGAAGTCGAGTGGGGCGTCCTCATCAATGGCAACAAGGTCACAGTCCTCCGCAAAAAGCTCTAATAGTTCACCTCTGTCATCAGGATCTAGAGAGGAGAACCAGGATGTGGAGTGAGCGTTAAAATCGCCAGCCATGACAACAGAAGACGATGGGAGGGCAGAGTGCACAGAATGTAAAAATGAAGTGGGGTCAAACGAATTAGGATATGAGCAGGTAGGGGGAATATAAATATTAACAATATCTATAGGGCAACTTTGCAATACAACATGAACACCAATACATTCTACAACATTATCATTAGGAAAAGGAATAAGGCGGGAGGGTATGGAGGATTTTACAAATGTAGAGACGCCACCACCATGGGATGTGCGGGGAAGGTGGTATGACGTATAACCGGGGAGGCGGGGTAGGGAGGATGTTGGGCTAAGTTTTGTCTCGTAAGGAGAATGACATCTGAATGAAAGCGTTCAATGTACAATGTGAGTTCAGCAAGTTTGGCACGCAGGCCATTGATGTTAAGTTGAAAAATGTCTAGACTATGAAGAGGAACACTACGGGGAGAGTTAGAGCAAGATATACAACAGTAAGCATCAGTATAGTCATTGTCGCTGGTTAACTCCGAACATTTGAGGTGTACCCAGCCGAGGCAACCACCGCACTGGACGCTTGCATGTTGAGCCGATAATCCACAATGACAACAGGGATATCGTGGAGTCTTGCTGCGTGGCCCTCGGTTCCTCTCAATGCCGGCTCGTAACAGTAGTATGCGAAGGAGTGCGGCAGCCAGCCATTCGCACTCCCATACAGAAAAAACTCCTCGTGGAGTTGTTGATGCCCGTTTGATGAGTCTCCTTGATCTTGGTAGTCGACTCCACAGATCCACCACGCGTAGGTTGAGCATCTCGGATCCAGAGACCTTTTTATTATTCAAGGCCTTACGGTCTAAGGATCCGCAGCTACTGACCAAAGCATATAAGATTTACGTCCGGTCTGTGTTGGAGTATGGGACCTGTGTTTATGCACCGCATAAGCGAATGCTAATTCAAAAACTAGAAGCGGTTCAATGTAGCTTCACGAGGAGGGTCTTCATACGCGCAATGGGATTTTCGTATAGCATAATTCCTAGGGGATACATTAGGAATGAGAGGTTGCATTTGGACTCGCTTGCTGTTAGGAGGAGGAGAAATGATTTGTATTTGATGATTTTTAAAATGTTGAATGGTGCGGTAGGGTTGAACCTATACGAGTTTTTTACCCTGATACGTTCCAATACAAGAGGACAAAGGTACAAACTTAGCTTCCTTAGGCCTTTTTCCCAGTATAGGTGGCATTTCTTCATGATTCGTGCGGGACTGGATTATCTGAGCTTGGGCAAGAAATGGCTAGTTCCTCCCACCTACTCTGGTTTCAAAACTGTGGTCGGCCAGTATCTACAACAGGAGCTGATTTCGTTATAGCCTCATTGGTAGTTGTGTGGCGTTTTAGTGTGAAAATTTGTGGTCTTCTTCTTCTTTGCAGCCGCAGAAGGGTTTTTGTCATAGGTTCAAGAAACGGGCGACCGAAGTTGGATTCAACCACAAATCTATTGTCGTCAGTGAGGTGGGCCTCTTCGGACAGTCGAATAGATGAGCTGTAGTGTGGCCAGGGTTACCACAATCCGGACACTCGTCAGGCTTACTGCTGTCGATCCTATGCAAGTATGACATCAGCATAGAGGAATGCCCGCAGCGCAACGAGGCCCGCAGCGCAACGGCATCTCGGTGTTGCTGACTTCAGGTGGTGCGATCCCCAATATGGGGTTGACAGCCACCCTACTCAAGTGATCCCTGACGAAACGGGTGTGCTCCGCACGTAAAAGATGAAGACGATCTAATTGGGAGTCCGTCCATCTTTGTATATTGACTTTCTCGGGAGCATCCGCAAAAGGCCTTCTGATATCTCCCACTGAGGTGTGAGGAGTGTCCACATCGTAGACCTGCCAGGATGACGCGTGTACGTCTGGGTAGGTCCGTTTCGCTGTCATCGGTCAGGGGAGGCACGTCGCCAAGAATTGGATTTAGGGGAGCACTGGAAAGGTATTCTCTGACGAATCGGGTGTGCTCCATTTGCAGCAGCCTGACGCGATTGAGCTCCGACGTCGCCCAACGTTGACGATCCAAGACAGAGACTGCGGCATGAAGTGGCGAGCGTATATGTCGGAAATGGGGACCAGATGACAGTAGAGGGAAATTAGGGTGTGTGGAATTCCTTGCAATGCCAACTTGGAACTGTTGCGACTGGAGTTGACAATGCTGCTTTACAGGAAGCAGCGAACACTCTTGATGTAGATGAGATACCGGTGTGGATCGAGGGCATCCAGTGATCACGCGTAGAGCTGTGTTCTGTGCACGCTGAAGTTTGCTCCAAGAAGCTTCCGACAGGTGTCTTGACCATTTAGGGGCTCCATATTCCAGCACCGGCTGCACCATAGCTCTGTAGGTGGTTCGCAGGATTTCCTTAGAGCTACCCCATGTAGTGCCTGCTAGCGAACGCAGGATGTTGTTACGTGTGTTGGCAGCAGCAGCTCGAATACGTGTATTTTCATGAAAACGTAGTGACGGGTCCAAGAATACACCGAGTAGTCGAGGGTGTTTTGATAAAGGCAGCAAATTTCCTTCCCAAAGAACCTTGGGATGCAGCTTGTGTTCGGCTGTCGCTGTAGTGCACAAAGTAACGCTTTATTTAGTTGGAGAGACCTTTAGCTGCTTCGATTCCAGGAATTTAGCCAGACCGACGAGGTATTTATTCATCTCAGCCGTGGCTCGATCGATGACAGGGTCGGTACAAATAATAGTGATGTCATCCGCATATAGACATAAGTGAATGTTTGGTGACGGCTTCGGCACATCAGACAAATACAAAGAAAACAGGCTTGGAAATAAAACTCCTTCTTGTGGGACGCCTGCCTTCAGGGGCACAGACTTCGACAAGTGTCCATCAAATTTCACACGAATGGAGCGATTCTTGACAAAGTTCTCAGTCCATCTATTGCACCAATCAGGAATAGTAGAGTCCAGAATCGATTTCGACAGCAGAGTGATACTGACATTATTGAAGGCAGCGGTTAAGTCAACTGCCACGACTATACTTCTTCCAGCTGGAGGTTTTATATTGAAGCCAGCAATTATGTGTTTAGTGATAGACGTGAGTGCCGTGATGGTAGAGTGGGCCTTCTTGAAGCCATGTTGATGCACGTTATGTCGTAATGCTTCTTGGAGGTGCGTGTTAATGAATTTCTCCGCTAACTTAGCATTAGGGGACAAAAGGGAGATGGGTCGATGCGAAGTTGCTTGATCTTCTGGTTTGCCGCCAGGCTTGAGGATCGGTAGAACAACTGCTTGCTTCCATCTAGCGGAAATGACACCTGAGCTGAATGACGAGTAGACCAGATCACAATGTAATTCAAGGAACTGTTCCGGCAAGTGCTTGAGATGGACGGCTGACACGCCGTCGGGTCCCTCGGCTCGCGAGTTTTTCATGGACTTGATGAGGGAAGACATCTCAGAGGCAGTTATGGCAGGTACATCTTGTCGGCTGAGCTTCCTTATAGACCGGAGAGTGAGCCTGTTGGATCGATCACGGCGGTACGTCGCTGAAGCAGTGTTTTCCAAGTCGACATGCAGCCTTACATCCGGACTCGAATTTCCCTGAAGGGATTTCAAGCATGTTGCGCTCCGCTGCCAATTTCTTCCCAGATAACTTAAAAATGCTCCAAGTCTTCTTTGCATCAGTGGAGAAATTCAAGGATTCAGTGAACTCCATCCATCGCGTCCGCTTATAATCATTCAGCCTTTTGGTGATCTCATCAGACAGTAGTTGAATGCTGGGATCTCCAGGATCAGCACGCCGTTTCTCGTCCCGTGTTTCGATCAGCTCCAGGACATCTGTGGGAACGTTAGGATGAAACGTTCTAACGCGCCATGTAGAAATTGCAATTCTGGAGGCATTGCATATGGCATCAACGATGAACTTGTCCTTCTCTTGAACGGAGCCGGTAAGCGGATAGCAGGCTACCCGACTGAGTAACACCTCCTTAAACGTGACCCAGTTAGCCTTACGATAGTTGGTGTGTAATTTGCTACGCGAGCCTACGAAAGGTGCCAGGTGACTATTGAGCGACAAATGCAATGAAGCACATATGGGTACATGATCGCTGGCCATAGCAGTGGAACACTTACAGGAAACAACAAGAGAAGATGATACAAAAGTGACATCAGGGGAGGTCGGCCTGCCCGTGGACGGAAGGCGAGTGGGTGCGTCCTCATTAATGGCACCAAGGTCACAGTCCTCCGCAAAATGCTCTAGTAGTTCACCTCTGTCATCAGGATCTAGAGAGGAGAACCAGGATGTGGAGTGAGCGTTAAAATCGCCAGCCATGACAACAGAAGACGATGGGAAGGCAGAGTGCACAGAATGTAAAAATAAAGTGGGGTCAAACGAATTGGGACATGAGGAGATAGGGGGAATATAAATTTTAACAATATCTATAGGGCAACTTCCCAATACAACATGAACACCAATACATTCTACAACATTATCATTAGGAAAAGGAATAAGTTGGGAGGGTATGGAGGATTTAACAAATGTAGAGACGCCACCACCATGGGATGTGCGGGGAAGGTGGTATGACGTATAACCGGGGAGGCGGGGAAGGGAGGATGTTGGGCTAAGTTTTGTCTCGTAAGGAGAATGACATCTGAATGAAAGCGTTCAATGTACAATGTGAGTTCAGCAAGTTTGGCACGCAGGCCATGGATGTTAAGTTGAAAAATGTCTAGACTATGAAGAGGAACACTAGGGGGAGGGTTAGAGCAAGATATACAACAGTAAGCATCAGTATAGTCATTGTAGCTGGTTAACCCCGAACATTTGAGGTGTACCCAGCCGAGGCAACCACCGCACTGGACGCTTGCATGTTGAGCCGATAATCCACAATGACAACAGGGATATCGTGGAGTCTTGCTGCGTGGCCCTGGGTTCCTCTCAATGCTGGCTCGTAACAGTAGTATGCGAAGGAGTGCGGCAGCCAGCCATTCGCACTCCCATACAGAAAAAACTCCTCGTGGACTTGTTGATGCCCGTTTGATGAGTCACCTTGATCTCGGTAGTCGACTCCACAGATCCACCACGCGTAGGTTGAGCATCTCGGATCCAGAGACCTTTTTATTATTCAAGGCCTTACGGTCTAAGGATCCGCAGCTACTGACCAAAGCATATAAGATTTACGTCCGGTCTGTGTTGGAGTATGGGACCTGTGTTTATGCACCGCATAAGCGAATGCTAATTCAAAAACTAGAAGCGGTTCAATGTAGCTTTACGAGGAGGGTCTTCATACGCGCAATGGGATTTTCGCAGGGTCAAGCGGGGCTGTGAAATTTCTCAACAGGGGGGTCGCAGAATTGTTGACCGGAAATTAAAGGTTAGGGGGATCGCGAAAATTTCGGACCAAAAATGAAAATTTGCAGAAGTGAATAAACAGAACTCACTTTCCAATACCAAGAAATTCAACATTTTTTGCAAAAAAAATTGTGTCAAAAATTTCACCTCGGAGGATCGCAAAATTTTTGGAATTCTGGAAAAAATGATGGCCGAGAGGGGGGTCGCGTCGATTTCGGAAAATTACACAACGCCCCGCTTGATCCTGGATTTTCGTATAGCACAATTCCTAGGGGATACTTCAGGAATGAGAGGTTGCATTTGGACTCGCTTGCTTTTAGGAGGAGGAGAAATGACTTGTATTTGATGATTTTTAAAATGTTGAATGGTATGGTAGGGTTGAACCTATACGAGTTTTTTACCCTGATACGTTCCAATACAAGAGGACAAAGGTACAAACTTAGCTTCCTTAGGCCTTTTTCCCAGTATAGGTGGCATTTCTTCATGATTCGTGCGGGACTGGATTATCTGAGCTTGAGCAAGAAATGGGTAGTTCCTCCCACCTACTCTGGTTTCAAAACTGTGGTCGGCCAGTATCTACAACAGAAGCCAATTTCGTTATAGCCTCATTGGTAGTTGTGTGGCGTTTTAGTGTGAAAATTTGTGGTCTTCTTCTTCTTTGCAGCCGCTGAAGGGTTTTTGTCATAGGTTCAAGAAACGGGCGACCGAAGTTGGATTCAACCACAAATCTATTGTCGTCAGTGAGGTGGGCCTCTTCGGACAGTCGAATAGATGAGCTGTAGTGTGGCCAGGGTTACCACAATCCGGACACTCGTCAGACTTACTGCTGTCGATCCTATGCAAGTATGACATCAGCATAGGGAAATGCCCGCAGCGCAACGAGGCGAGGGAACATCTAGCCCGCCTACCGAGTTCCATCTCGGTGTTGCTGACTTCAGGTGGTGCGATCCCCAATATGGGGTTGACAGCCACCCTACTCAAGTGATCCCTGACGAAACGGGTGTGCTCCGCACGTAAAAGACGAAGACGATCTAATTGGGAGTCTGTTCATCTTTGTATATTGACTTTCTCGGGAGCATCCGCGAAAGGCCTTCTGGTATCTCTCTCTCTCACAGGACTCATAATCCTTCTTAATGGGTGATCAGGCTGCTTGACGATATTAATAACCAGTTGCTGCGCTTGGAGTTGACAGTGCTCTTTAACAGGTAGAATATGGGCTTCAGCATGAAGATGCTCCACTGGAGTGCTTTTTGCACACCCAGTGGCAATCCGAAGAGCAGCATTTTGAACTCGCTGCATGTTTGTCCAAGATGAATTCGATACTATGTGTTGCCATACCGGTGCTGCATACTCCAACGCCGGCTGCAAGATTGCCTTGTACGTGGTCAGGATCGTCTCCTTACTGCTTCCCCACGACGTACCTCCCAGGGCTCGTAAGACGTTGAGCTTAGCTCTCACTGTAGCCTGTTTCTGCTCAGTGTTTTTATGGAACCTCAGCGAAGGATCCAATACTGGACCAAGCAGCTTTGGGAAACGTGCGGCAGGCAGACGAGCGTCTTCCCAGTTCACCACGGGGTGAGCACAGTGTTCCTTAGGGTCAGCGAAAAAAAAAGACAGATGATTTAGCGGCAGAGACAGTGAGCATCATATCATCGAGAAAGCTTCAGGGCGACGAGGTAGCTATTGATCTTGCGTGCAGCTACATTAATGTCTCTGTCCCGGCACAAGATGGTGATGTCATCCGCGTACGCAACGACTTTAATGTCACTTGGGAGGACGGGCAAATCTTCAAGGTAAAGACTGAACAGAGCAGGTGATATGACTCCTCCTTGAGGGACACCGGCAGCGATCGGGACGCTATTAGAGACATGTCCCTGGAACAGCACCTTTGCTCGGCGCCCTTTGATGAGTGCGGTTATCCATCGTTTCTGCCAAGGCGGGATGGAGGACCTCAAAATCTTCTCAGACAGTATGCCCAAGTTGACAGAATCAAAAGCTTTCGTGAGGTCCAGGGCTACACCAACAGTGCATTGAGGTTTATAGGCGTTGAAACCATCCAAGACATAGCTCACAATCTCCAGCAGCGCCGTGGTGATAGAATGTAATTCGCGGAATCCATGTTGGTGCTGCTGTTTGTTATTATGCTCGGCAAGCTCCTTCACGACCAGTTTCTCAGCGACCTTGACAATTGGTGATAAAAGACTTATTGGCCTGTATCCCTTCGCTGTGGATGGCGATTTACCAGACTTGGGCAACGGAATAACGCTTGCCATTTTCCAGTCTTGGGGTAGGATGCATGTGCGAAATGAAGTGTTAATGACGTCAACCAGGATTGGCATAATCTCACTCGGCAGTTTCTTCAATACCGCTGGACTAATGCCGTCCGGCCCTATAGCCTTCGAGTTGCGCATCTCTTTTGCCACCTTTTCAATCTGCGCTGGCGTCACTGCTTCTTCTTCGTCCATGAGTGGCAACTTGCAGAGCTCTCTTACAGTCACTCGGTTCTGTTTTTCTCTCTTAGCCTGAGTTATGAAAAAATTCTTTCCGAGAGCAGTCGCAGCCTCCTTTCCCGATTTGAAAACTCCATTCTCGAACTCGATCGTGGAATAGTTGGTGGAGGTGCTCTTGCCCGAGATCTTCTTTAGAAGTTTCCAAGTTGACGCTCCATCACTCTTGAAATTCATCTTCTCCGTGAATTTCTCCCAACACTCCTTCTTGTACTTGTCCAGATCTCGTTTAATCTCGCTGTCGAGATCAGCAATGGTCGGATCCAGGTGATCTGCGACTATTGGGAAAGAAGGTCTTAACTCGGCCCTCCGGAATGGCGGCTTTCATTGCCTTGCGAATCGCGTCCGTCAAGTGACATTCTTTCTGGTGCACGTTTCCATTCCATGGGTAGTCATCCACATGGCGCAGTGCCACCTCCCTGAACAAGCGCCAGTCTGCAAGACAAAGATTCAGATAAGACCTTTGACGGATACCTGAATAAGGAGCAAGAGAATTAGAGAGATCGACATGGACAAAGACGGGGATATGATCACTGGACAGAGTTGTAGCGGTCGACCAAGAGCAGGCGCTGGAGAGATTAGAAGATACAAGTGAGATGTGTGGACTAGAGGATCGGCCGTTGGCCGGGAGACGAGTGGGCTGATCATCGTTGAGAATGACCAGATCGCACTCCTCCGCCCATTCTTCGACGTCTTCTCCTGCAGCGTCAGTGTCAAGCGACGAGCAGAATGTATGAGCATTGAAATCGCCTACGAAGACAACAGAGGGTGAAAGTGAGCAGTCGTACAACTGCTTGAGTGAGGAAGTAGGGTCGTAAGATTGGGGACAGGATGTGGTAGGAGGGATATAGATATTAAAAAGAGATATAGGTGTTTTAAAAGGGAGATGGATAGGTAGGTACTCGAGAGTACCGTCCGATGGGGTGTTTGGTATGATATGGGAGGGTATATTAGATAATACGAAAGTGGAAACTCCTCCGCCATGAGCTGACCTTGGAGCATGATAAGCAGTGTAGCCAGGAATGTTAGGGTGACGAGCGTTAGCGGAAGGAGACAGCTTGGTTTCCTGAACCATAATGATATCATGATGATGAGTACGTGAGAAAAGAGAGAGTTCAGACAGCTTGGCTCGAAGGCCGTTTAGGTTGATATGTACAATAGAGAGGGGGCGGTTGGTGAATGAGGAATCAGAGTTGCTGGGGGCAGAGCACAGAACACAACGGAAGGAAGAGTTGTGATGCCTCGCAGAACTGAGAACCGAACAGGAGAGATGCACCCACCTTTGGCATCCGAAGCACTGGACGCTTGTTTTCCTCCGTGTGACATCCCTGCCGCACGTGGCGCATGGGTACTTCTGAGCGGGTCCTGGATTCGATTACGTCGGAACTCGTCCGAGCGGCGCTGTCCGATCTCGTCCGCGGCGAGCCGTCCGAACTCGTCCGCCGGAGTCCTCCATAGAATTGTGGCTACAATCGGTGGCTTTTCCATGTAACCGACAGTGTTGTGAGGGTTACCGCCGTGAGTACTTGAGAAATGATGAAAAAGAAATTAGCGGGAAATATCTCCTGATTGTTTTATCTTTCAACATATTATTTGTGCGATTCAATATATATTTTTTGTCATTATACTCATAATGTGTGTATTTCTACTCTGGGCTTACGCTCAAAATAATTTCTGTCAGCCGATTCCGGTCTTTGAACGACGGTGTTTGATGTTGGTGTGAACAAAAATTTTCATTCAAACATGACGGTAACACAGCATTAAAATGCAACTAAAATAAAATACTCTGACAACGTCCTCAGTAATATATAGGTTCATTTATGAAGTGAGGAAACGGCATGTAATGAAGTGATTGCGCTCCATTTTCTGATTTTAGGTACATGGGCTGCTTATACAACGATTCCGAGGTTTCTTTTTTATGGTGGTTCTTACAAAAGATTCCTATCCTTCGTTTTTCTGTTTTCTGAAGGACCATTACGAGGCAGCTCTCTGGTTCCCGCACTCTTCCTTTTGAAAATATGTGTCATTTGATACTGGATTCAATTCATTTATCAAAACCTATTGTATAGAATATCGAGGGGTTGGCTGATTTTGAAGCGGTTTTGACTGAGTTGGTATTTTTTCATTCTTTCAACGACTTTATTGTGGAAATAAAGAAACATACATATACACGTATGTGAATGAGATTCTTTGTTAAAGTAAAAAAAGATGCATAACAATGGCGGAAGTGAGAAGGGGACAAAATATGTTTGTTTCTCGCAGATGATATTTTTTATAATTCGAATGACATTTTGTCTCAAGATACTTGAGGCCACCGCTTCAGGGACAAAGAAAAGCATAACAAGCTGGAAAAACCCGTCGCATTAGATTATTAGTAATACCCTTTTAATCAGAGTGGACGCTCACTCGTTCCTTGTAATGACCTGAGATCGTACTTGGATAGTCTACTTCGAGTTTCTCTTTCCTTGAGTTGACAGTCTTAAAAACATCGCATCTACTATTTAGGTCTGTATGTGTCCAGATAAGATCCCACTAGAAGTCCAATATTGCAAACGAAAACATTCTGCCAGTTTCATGTACCGTAGAGATTCATTAACTAAACCAGGTGCAATTACAAAAAAAAACATATTTTGAAGGCCTCCTCAGTTACTAATGCCTTCCCCAAAAGCTGGTATTTCCCGATACATCTACCAGTGATAAGTCAGTGCTCACATCCTGTGCTCGAGCACCTTCCCTTGATGTCAATGTATTTCGGAGATATGCGTGCCGGACGAGTTCGGACGCCAGGCGGACGAGTTTGGACATCGCGCCGCGGACGAGATCGGACGGCCCTGACCGGACGAGTTCCGACGCAACCCCTGGATTCCTCTCGACGCCGGCCATTTGTAGTAGAATCTTTAGGAGAGCTGCGACCAGCCAGCACCTCTCCCATTACAAAAACCCTCTTCGCGGAGGGGTTGACGTCGGTTTGCACAGAGGTGGTCTTCTTTCCTCCACACTGCCACGGCACGAACGTACGACATCTCGGCAGCAAAATTTGTGGTTTTAAAGGTTGTGTCCACGATAAAATAAGTCTTCGAGTTTTCACCGGAAATCGAGAGGTCCGAGTACAACTTTACCAGTAATGTTGAGAAATCGGCTTGGAACAAGCACAGAAGAGTCCTATACGGCCCTAAACTTGAGTGTTCCGCGCACGCAACGCCCATTCCTTTCAACCGCCCCTGATCCGTAAATATGTGGAAAACCCATTTTAAGGAAACAGTATTCATTCAGGGGGTTATAGTCCACACCGCCCAACTAAACTTACACCATTTGATGATCGATTACCTTTTCAAACTGAAATTTTAAGTTAGACAATTTTATCGGTAGCCGTAGGAGTGGGCGTAGCGTGAGCGGAACCCTCAAATTAGGGCCGTATAGGGCTCGTTCGTCCTCGCTCTTAGCCGTTTTTTCAACGTTTCTAGTTAAATAGGGCTCGAATCTCTCGATTTCCGGTGAAAACTCGGAGACTGATTTTATCGTGGACACTGCCTTTGAGTCGTTAATTTTTCCATTTTCATTTGTTTTTCTTCACATGTGTCTAGGCACATGTAATAAACATGAAATATATAGTGCTTCTTGGATATGCGGGTTAATGAACTTCTCCGCTAACTTAGCGTTAAGGGGCAAAAGGGAGATGGGACGATGCGAAGTTGCCTTATCTTCTGGTTTACCGGGCTTGAGGATTGGTAGAACGATTGCTTGCTTCCACCTAGCGGGAATCAGTCCGGTGCTGAATGACGAGTAGAAGAGATCGCTGTGTAGTTCAAGAAACTGTTCCGGCAATTGCTTTAGATGGATAGCTGACACGCCGTCGGGTCCTTCGGCTCTCGAGTTCTTCATGGACTTGATGAGGGAGGACACAGCAGAGGCAGTTATTGCAGGTACATCATGACGACTGTGCTTCCTTATAGACCGTAGATTGCGTCTGTTGGAACGATCAAGACGCGATGGCGCAGAGGCAAAAAGTTTCCGGAGTCGACATGCAGCCTCGAAGCCAGACTCGAATTTTCCCTAAGGGAGCTCAAGCGTTTTTCGATCCGTTGCCAGTCTCTTCCCAGACAATCGCTTAAGAATGCTCCAGGTCTTCTTTGCATCAGTGGAGAAATTCAAGGATTCAGTGAACTTTATCCACCGCGTCCGCTTGTAATCATTAAGCCGTTTGGTGATCTCATCCGACAGTTGTTCAATACTGGGATCTGCAGGGTCAGCTCGACGCTTCTCATCCCGTAATTCGATCAGCTCCAGAACATCCTTGGGAACGTTAGGATGGAACGTTCTCACACGCCCTGTAGTAATTGCGATTCTGGAGGCATTGCATATGGCATCAACGATGAACTTGTCCTTCTCGTGAACGGAGCCGGTAAGCGGATAGTAGGATACCCGACTGAGTAACACCTTAAACTGGACCCAGTTAGCCTTACGATAGTGGGTATAGTTTGCTACTCGAGAGAGAGAAAATTGCAATATGACTATTGAGAGACGACTCCAATGTTGCGCATACTCAGAAAAATGAAAACAAGTTACTTGTAACATATCTGAGCCAATGTAAGTTACTTGCGACTTATCTCAGGTCATTTGAGTTACATGTAACATACGGCAGGATACTGCGTGCGGTGCGCTTCCGATATGCTACATGTGTCTTAAATGACCTGAGATAACTCGCAAGTAACTCAAATCGGCCGAGAAGATATTTCTAAGGGGGATGTACGACGCACTCACGGATTCAGGCTCACGACTGGCGTTGCTGTTGGTTCAATTACCCAAGTTCGAGGTACTTGATTTGATTTATTACACGGTAGAACCGTGTCAGAGACAACAACAGAAATAAATACCCAAACGGCAATTGAGAGACTAAAGGCACCAAAATTAGTCGAACAGCAATAATAAAGCAAATGGATCAACTGACTATTAGGCATACACCGGCATCATGAAGGAAGTAGATCTTACAAACATAACTCCTGGGACAACAGATAACACTCAAAGTCTCTTTGAATTCACTGAGTTTCCCCACTACCAAACCTGACCGAAGTAGTTTATTGAATTCAGACCCCGCCGTATTGACAAAGAAGTGCTGTCATACATTCCGCCTGGCCCCAACGAGGCCCAATTTCACCGGTGCTCCCCAAGTGGTTGATGGTCTAAGGTTGAACAGCCGGCTAGCCTTGATAACAGCACTCCCATGAATGATCTTATAATCTCCACGTTCGACTCTCTATGAACCTCGGCATCAGAATATTGGTGGATAGTTTGACTGTAGCAGGCACGAGGTGGTATAGTTTTATTGTAGACTAACGTTTCGGCGGTTTCGCCCTCTTCGGAGTCTGAAAAAGGTCGAATCTATGTGTAAAATTACTCGGCCAAACGTAGTTTTTACCCTACAGAAATTCAAGACAAAATTTTCCAAACAAATGGCTGGGATGCATGAAGCTGAGTGACATACCTTTTCAAAGTCCGTGGAACATCAGGTATTCGGTAGATAGACGACGGGGTACCGAGATATCAGAAGGCAGTACCCCAAATCAGAAGGCTAATCTGATGTAGGGCTGTAGTTCCCGCGTTATATTTATACCCTCGTCCTTCCGGTTGACCTTGGGGTCCCTCGCATTGATCCAGAATGCCTCAAGCGCTTTTCGCGCACTTGTTTTGGCCTCCCGCGCTACTATCTCCACTCTCACCTCAAAATCTTCCCCGTCATGGCAATTAATTCTGTGGCAACCCAGCGCAGTACTAATTCGCGCCTTTTCCTTCCCATCCAAGTGCTCTTTGATACGCACATGCAGAGGGCGGGCTGTTTCACCGATATATTCCTGGCCACAGCTCTGACATGTGATCTGATAAATAACCCCAGAAGCAATACAGTCACCATCTCTGCCCGATGGGCAAATGACGCACTGTGGCGTGACACATGCGCGATCATATTGACGATTCCGCACTAATTGCCGTTTTAAATTATTGGGCGGGATGGCCACAAGAGATACCGTATTTTCCAATCCCGCTCCTCGAAGGCATTTTCTGACAGCGCGGCTCACATCGTCGGATATGAATGGCATTATGAAAGGAACTTTGTCGCCTTGTGGTATATTATGACTTTGCTGACCTTCGTAGGCGTTCCGTGACCTGCGCGCGTGTGGTCCATAGCCATCAAGAGTCGCTATTTGACAAGCCAGGCTTTTTGACGCTTCACGCTCTCCCTCTCCTGAACGCACATTCACAGCGGTGCGAAACATGTTTCTGAGAACCGCAAGTTTTGTCTGAGTGGGATGCGCGGACCGCCAGTGAACCAGAATATTCTTATTCGAAGGTTTGCGGTACAATTTTGTGATTTTCCTGCCTTTCGCTAGTTGAATCTGAACATTCAGAAAGGGCAACCAGCATTCCGACGGTTTTCCCCGGGTAAGTTTCATGTGAGGGGACTGACTGTTCATGAGAGTGAAACATATGTCCACCTCTTCTTGCGTAGAGCAAATTATGAGACAGTCGTCTATGTAGCGCCTGTAAAACAAGGGTAAGAATTCGAGCACAGGTGCTTCGATTTTGGACATGAAGGCGATGGCAAGCGTTGGTGCCAGCCTCTGCCCCATCGCCAGCCCCCTCAGCTGAGCAAAGTATTTACCTGTCCATTTGAAGACATTACACCCGAGACACTCCTTCAAAAGAACCATTAGGCTGGGTACCGAGAAACCGTGCATATTTATGTTGCTTTGATGTTCATTTAGAAGCTCTAAAACTGCTTCCGTAGCCGCGTCGTTACTTACGTTAGTGTAAAGCGCTGAAACATCAAAGGAATCGATAACACAGTTGCTGGTGAGTTGCGCGTGCCGGAAATGGTCTAGGAAGGCTTGCGTGTTGGGTAAGTGCGCCGGAATGAATGGAAGAAGTTGTGTGAGCACTGCACTGACAAACCAAGCGATTCGGTCCGTGGGACCACCCACGCAGCTCATAATGGGCCGGACCTTAATTGCGGTCGGATCAATTTGTGTGAGGTCCTCCGTAGCCCCGAATTTATGGGTTTAGATAAGCAGGTACAATACGAGGCAAGTTGGAGCCTCGATTTTGAGGCGTGTGATTATCGTCTGAGCTAGCCCAGCCGATTTCGCTTCCACAATCCAGGATCTGTTGAGCTTGCGGTTTTGCGACTTGAACTCTTTTTCGGAATATATCCGGTAGACTGACGTGTCCGAGAGGTGGATCTCGGTTATCGCCGCGTCCATGTCGTGGGGAATCACCACAAACTCTCCTCCTTTGTCACTTACGGAGAGCCATACGGTATTGGAAGCCACAAGCTCGCGTACTTCTCTTAGGCCCAAAATTTCTGAGTGATTCAGGTTTTTAGGAATTTTCCCTGCCGGAAATCGCTTGAGAACCCTGAATATTTCGTCGGCAAAGAGGCGGAATTTTATGTCGGTGCGTGCATTTGGTTCCTGTTGATTGAAATACGTTGGGGGAAACGGGATGGGGGGAAATGCCCGAATCTGCCCTCCGCTTGCTAGCCCACATTCTATTCTAGCCCTATAACGAAGTCGATCCTAAAGTTCATGGAGACCGCAGATGACCTTGCGCATTACATGAGTAGAAATGCGTTGAGACGGCGAGAAACTTGAACCAAGATGTAAAACTGCGAGTGCGTTTTCTGAAAGAGTGGTATTTCCTAACACGGTAACCCTTGAGTTTTCTGACAACCGTACACTACTGACACATTGATGGACTGAACTTTGATCCAATACAACACTACGAACCCCAGTTTCCCGGCCATTGGCTGTACCAATAATGCCGTTGAATTTCTTTTGTAGAGATGCCCTGACGTTAGACCGAATACGATCACAAATAGACTTTGACCCCTCCACTATCCTCCCCCAAAGACGCCCCTCCAAAAACTTTATACAATTTCGTTCTTTCGAACTACACTTATTCAACCTAGCAAACAAATGATCTTGCTTGTCACGTAGTGCAATGCGAAGTAGCTGGAGCTCGATCTTGCGTATTGTCGGGTCGTTCTTTGATCTTCCGCGTACGTCACGTAAAACTACGTTTGGCCGAGTATTTTTACTCATAGATTCGACCTTTTTCAGACTCCGAAGAGGGCGAAACCGCCGAAACGTTAGTCTACAATAAAACCATACCACCTCGTGCCTGCTACAGTCAAACTATCCACCAATGATCTTATACATCATAATCATATCAAACCTTCTTCTCCAGTGCTCTAGAGTGGTTAGGCCCAATTTAGCGTTCCTGGTGACATGACACACGTTACGATTAGTCTGAAACCACGATGTCCTGAAGAAAACTCTACGTGTAAAGGCATTTTGAACTTTCTCCAGCGCATCGATAGATCCTTTTTTGTAGGGATTAAAGACTACCGTACCATAATCATAAGCGGACGTACGTACGTTTTATACACCTCGGTCAGCACGTTTGCATTAGTGGTTGATAATGGCCGAAACGCGCGGTGCATCATCCTATTAGCCGTGGACGCGACCTGGAGGCAGTCATGGTCAAGGGGGGTTGCGAAACTTCGCAACGTGTGGAGGGGGGGGGCTCGCAAAAATTGTGGCCAAAACTGACGGATAGGGTCGCCAAAATTCAGGACCAATAATGAAAATTTGATGGAGATATCTCTGAAATTCTCGATGTTTATTGTCACCAAAGGGAAGAATCGAATCATTGCTCAGGTTTTAGACGCTTGAGCCCGAATACTGAATGAAATTTCGGCGTCTGACAGTTTTAGTAATCAGATATAAACTGCCCAGAAATCGCGTCTCGGGGAGGGGGTCGCAAATATCTCGGATTTTGGAAACATAGATGGTGGAGGTCGCTCCGATGTCAAAAAATTACGCAACGCCCCGCTTGACCCTGGAGACAATGATCATCGAAATTAAGATCGTCCTTGATAAGTAAACCAAGGTCCTTAATCTCGCTGACCTCGCTCAACTGCAAACCGTCGATAGTATAGAAGCCACTAACTCGCCTCTTGCCAAGCTTCATCACTTTAGTCTTTTCGCTGGAAAGCGGCAATTTCCATTCATTCGACCATTTGGCTACATCATCAAGAGCTTTTTGCAAACACTCCGAATCTTCCATTTTCGAAATAGGTTTATACAACTTAAAGTCATCAGCGAATGCCGAACAGCCGACATTGTTCAAGGATATGATCGAGGGAAGTTCATACGTATAAATATTAAAAAGAATTGGTGAAAGCACTCCCCCCTGGGGAACACTACTAAGGACTGCAAAGGGAGAGGAGAACGTACTATTAAGCCTGACCCTGAAAGTTCTACCCGTGAGAAAAGCACGAATCCAAGCCGCTATACGTGGATGGATACCCACTATTTCCAGTTTGTTTACTAATTTGCGATGAGAAACTCTGTCAAATGCCTTGGAAAAATCAAGGTAAATAACATCCACACCTATATCTTTGTCCAGCGCACGCGTCCAATCATCAAGTGACTCCAGCATCGCCGAAATTGTGGATTTGCCCTTTTGAAAACCATGTTGATGTTCCGAGATGATGGAGTGCTCCTCTAGATGGGCCATAATTCTTTTTTCATTACTTTTTCGAAAACGTGACCCCACACCAGCAAGGGAGGCCCCGCACAGCATTTTTTTCGTAGTGTGTGGTATGGGATGCGCTCTCTGCGTCGCGTGTTGTCTGCGTCATGTGATGGCCACCCATAGTGAAAATATAAATGTAAGTTACATGTAACATAAGTGTAACTTACATGCAATATAAATTTAAGTTACATGCAATATAAATGTATGTTACATGCAATATATATGTAAGTTACTTGAGACATTCAAGTAAGTTACACTCATATTACGAGTAACTTGTTTTGATTTTTATGAGTATGGGTACATGATCGCTGGCCATAACTACAGCAGTAGACCAGTTACAGGATACAGCAAGGGAAGATGAGACAAATGTGATATCCGGTGAGGACGGCCTGCCCGTGGAAGAATGGCGAGTGGAGGCGTCCTCATCAATGGCAACAAGGTCACAGTTCTCCGCAAAAAGCTCTAGTAGTTCACCTCTGTCCTCAGGATCTAGAGAGGAGAACTAGGATGAAGAGTGAGCATTAAAATCGCCAGCCATTACAACAGAAGACGATGGGAGGGCAGAGTACACAGAATGTAAAAATGGAATGGGGTCAAACGAATTAGGATATGAGCAGGTAGGGGGAATATAAATATTAACGATATCCATAGGGCAACGTTGCAATACAACATGAACACCAATATCTTCGTCAACTTGCCCTGTCAGGTGGGCGATGCTAGAAAAAGTAGTAGTGGCTTCAGGTCGGATTTTCCCTGGCGCAAACAGGGTCTAGGGGACATTTAACTTGGACTTGAGGTCCTTTCAAGTTTTTGCATGATTACTTTAGGCATACTGGTGCTATCGCAGTGAGGAGGGGGGGGGGGCACTGATCTGTCACACTTGGCCGCGCCCGCTTTTTCGCGCAGCATCTAATCTTCTGATTTTGGAAGGGGGAGGGAAACCCTGTGTTGTTCTCAAATTGCGCGGCGGCACGGAAAATGGGCGTGGCCAAGTGTGGTATCTAAGTGCCCCCTCGCTGCGATAGCAGGCACCGTTATACCGAGATTTGATCTATGTTCCAGATTACAACAAGGGGCCGTATTCATCAATGATTTACCCGCTAGGTAAGTGTAAAGTCCTTCAAATTTGGCACTTACTCGGTATTCACACGCTTACTTACTCGCGATTTTCGAGTAAAAATCCAGGTAAAATTTACCCGACGTATGGAGCCGGGTAAATTTTACTCCCAGCCGGCTACAGCTGCACTTACCGCGGAAACAGCAATGGAGCGCATTATTTTCATCGATAATTAAAACTGCTCGTTCCATTATAGGTTATTTTGCCTTTTTTATGATTAATTCAATGTTTCTTTCCACAAACAGAAAGTTATAAATGTTTTTTCATGCGTGTTCTCATTGGTTTTTGTTGTGTCGTGAAAAAGCGGTAGGCTTTCCTTGCTTCTGTCCACTAGATTTCTTTACCAAATTTTGAATGCATCAGAAATTGCAACTAAAGATTTTCTTTTCGGCTTTATACTCCTCGTGCCATTGTTCACCGAACTCTTACTGAGTAAGGTTATATTGTGCTGAATCGAAAGTAATAGTTTGAGAAAACAATATCCTTGGCCCGATTGAATTTCTCAGGTCATATGTTAATAGTGTAGCTGCCGAGAACGCTGACGTTCCTTTATCTAATACTTTTGACGCTCCTTCTAGAAAATGATAATCTGTGATCTTAACGCTCGAATTCAATTTATGGCTTAAGTACTCGACATTTTCGCATTTCGAACTTTTTTCTGTGCAATGAGTTTGGACCTCAAATCTCACAGTACATTTGTACAGGTAATATTCTCATCCACCATAGATAGTTTGCGAATAGTCAACTTTCTGCCACCACTTTCTGCTTTTTCTTCGAATTTTGAAAAAAAAATACTTGACAATTCGCAATGAAGTGATTTTTAGAAGAAAACTTCCAGCAGTATACGACAGAGGGAGAGCCGCCTTTCTAATGCCAAAATTTATTGTGCCGAATAAATAATGGGTTTGAGTTTTTTCTCTACAATTAAATAAGCACGACGCAATACAGAAGAATCCTTTGGCTTTTTTTCGTCGAATTGTATTACGCACGAAAGGGCATATTTATCGTTGGCCGATCGGTGAACATTTGCAAAAGAATTTACCAAATTTTTCCCTGAAACTCGTGACCCACCAAGAGTAGCTGAGAGCTCAAAAAAATCTTAGATAGGAACAAATTGGCGCTTTTGAACGGTGCATCAAATTCGGTTGAAAAACTGGACCGAAAAAAGACAAAAATGAGTAGTGGGTAGCTTTATCTACAACCTAATACTCCTAGAGGAAAAATTCCATCATAGAGTAATCCTCCACTAGAGTAGGACAGCGATTAGAAAAAAAAAATTGACGAGTGCCTTTGGAAGATTCTCGCTAGAAGAAATTGAATAGTCAGTAATGTTAAATGATGCTATTTTCTATATAGGAGGGGCCCCTACGATGTACTTCAAAGTTTTCATTAATCATCAAACCAATGCACTTCTCTTTAGCCCCTTTGAATAAAAAAAGTATGAATCGGCGAAAGAATTTCAAATTAACGACGCCTATTCAGTGTTTCGGTAAGTGCACAATAAACACATTTTGCGCGGGATCTTACCCGGGTAAGTAAGTGTGTGATGAATACCATTTCGCAGTGAGTAAGTTATCGGCTCCGGGTAAGGTAAATGTAAAGTAAGATTTACCCGGCATTTCAATGATGAATACGGCCCAAGGCCTTGTCTAGAGAGGTTGTTTCGACTGCTGATCATGAATCCGATGTCCGTTTTCGGATGTTCATTTCAGAAAAGATATCGAGTTTAGTACTTTTCATCGAAATCTGAAAAAAAGTCCTATAGAAAACGTTTTGTAACCTACCGTTTTTATAAAAAAACAAACGGTTCAGTCGCGTTCAGCATTCGGAACGCCGGAATGAATTTTGCGCGGTTTCCATCAAAACAATAAGAAAAATAATTTTTATTTGCAAACATTCTTCAGCTTTTGAAAATCTAGAGGAATCGTAAATTTTTCCGAAGTCTTTGGTCATCGAGGGGTCTTAGTCAAAAATAAAAATCGATTTCATTGCCTTTCTCGGCGCATTTTTTCAAAGGTCAAAACTGCCACATTGATATTAATTCAGGAGGGAAAGCGTGTATTTCACTTCTCAATTTCCGTTAGAACGCCCCATCTCCTTCATAGGCACGGTTTCATGGACCGTATGATATGCCAGTCTGATAAGAGCTTGCTTCAGTTTGTTTTCCCTTGCTCAAGTATCCTCTAAACTTGGAGAGCTCTGGTCTTCGGCTAGAGAGAGTATATTCGGAGAAGACTACTGGATCCCTTCAGATGCCAATGAAATTGTGCTGTTTCCACTTGAGCTTCTCAGAGCACTTAAGGTTAGTTGGAGCTTATTAGTTTAATTGGATCGACGTTTTAAATGATCGGGGGGTGTCGCCAGCCCAAGTCATTGCGCCGCTATCGAGAAAAACGTCAATTGAGACTCTCACTATGTATTTGACGCGCGATGGTTTTCTATCGCAATCATTAATTTTTCGTTCGCTTGCGGTCCCACACCTGGCCATGCTTTCCGAGGGTCCCAACAGTCGTAAGTGGCAGCGCAGGCTTTATACAACTTGTGCACCAACCTTCGCCGCTTAAATTTGAGCGATTTCTGAAAGCTCATCAAGCCGTTGGTCGGAAGTTGCGGACGGCATTAGCGAAACCATTTTGATCAGCGCGAGTTACTTTCCGAGATGAAAGAAAACCCGGAGGAATTTTCTAGGGTGAACCTGTCCTTAACGCAACTGAATGGTCCGCCATCAGAGAGCTTTTGTTCTTTTATCTCATATGTGAACGAAATTGCTACCATGCTGAAAGCTTGTTTTCATCATTTTCGCTTTGTATGAAAACTATCTGAAGAAATTCGGTGTTGTGTACCATAGAATCGTTGTATGAATCTGGAAACGTATTCAGGTTGTGTTCCCATCTTCTGACCACAGGTCGCAGCTCATGGTTGTTCAAGGATCGATCAAGAATAGACCTGCACAACCCTTGCATCATGTCGTGTACTGTACCTCAAGTTCGTAACTGTTTATGACAGGTTTCAGCGCCGAGTGTGATGCATACTGCGAGGGGGAGGGTTGGAAAAATCTAGTGCAACGATTCGGGTTTTTGAGAGAGCGGTCGGTAAAAACTAACAAGGGTGATTTTGCTTGGGAAGCTTTTGCGGGTATTAATTGGAGCAAGTTATGAGCAGTCGAGGTTCTGGTGGAGGAGACCTGAGCTAAATTTACCTGCATCACACCCGTGCCGTATCCTTTATCTTATCAGTATTCTTCATGTATTTGCCTTTTCAGATGCGGTTAATGCTCCATCATATAGTTTGTTTCGATCGTCTGTTATTGAGGACTCTGTAGATCTCTGTCGTCGATGCATGGAATGCAAGATTCTTTTTACGCTCTTAGGTAACGTAGTGGCTCAGGTCGTGGCATTTAGGGATCGCATTTCGAGGTCACAATTTTCATGCATTCAGCATTTGCTGAGAATGGTCCTATTTGTAAAGACGCAGCAGCCTAAATGAACGAAATTTACAACGGAGTACAATTGGTTACAAGAGCCGTAGACTGTTTTGAACTCGTCTTTCGATCAGCTGCTACAGTTTAGCAGAAATATATGATTCAACAAAAATGGGCAAATGCGAAAGTGAAGTAGATGGATTTAAAAGAATTAATCAACAGCGTAATAGTGTGGAAATGCTATCTTCATTCATAGGAAACACAAACCACCTAAAAATGACAGTCGATGACTGCCCGATTTTTCCCATTTTGGAAGGTGACTTACCAAAATTTTCATCATTTGTACCATTTCTCGATTTTCGATTGAAATGCACTTCTCATAAATACTTTCCTACGCTACCGTGTGTGCAAATGCAAGCCTGGAATCTCTGTGCATCGCACAGTTGAGGGCCAGCTCTACTCCGCACCGCTATGGCGGTGGCGCCGGAGATTTCATAGTTGCGTCTCGCGTGAAGAAAAAAGTTCCGTAGTTCACAGCTCGTCCCGCGCTAGCGGTGAGGACTAAGAAAGATGCCTTAGGCAGGATTTGCGATGCCCTCTATTATTCACGTCCAACGCAAGTTTGATACAGTTTCGCTGAGCCCAGGACGAGATGCGTTCGAAAACAGTATCTCTGGAAAGTAAGTGCACGTATAAATTGAAACCGAAAAGTCAGGAGCCCTGTAGGTATGTGATCACCTAGCGGCTATATCATGGTATAATCTTCCGAAAGACTATAAGCTGATCTTATTATTCGCGTTGAGCCCCTCTAATTAGTCCTTGGATGAAGTTTGGTGGCCGATCAACTGATCCCTTTGTTTGGCGCGTCTTTTTTTTCTTGTGACCAATATTCATTGTGACCTTGAAACGTCCTATAACTTCTGGGATCGATCCATGACAGGTGAAATCTCGGATTAAGAGAGTGCAGTGGCGAAATAACGGTGTAGAACATT
This sequence comes from Aplectana chamaeleonis, assembly GCA_029168955.1. NCBI lineage: Eukaryota > Metazoa > Nematoda > Chromadorea > Rhabditida > Cosmocercidae > Aplectana > Aplectana chamaeleonis. Next base: position 130,984 of record JAPDOI010000854.1, on the reverse strand, counting down.
GAGGAGCGTTGGAAGTCCGGGGTCTTCTTATCTTGAAACGAATGTTTCATCGTTGATGAATCCGGCTCCTAGATTCTCATTCTGGAGCCTAGTATGCATACCCTCTGGTTCCGAGTAAGATTTACTCTGTTTTTTTCGCGCGCTTGTGCGGAGCGAGGGTAGAGACAGCGAAAAAGGTTGGGAAGAAGGGAACGCAGCGTACGCGCGCCGACGCACGCGAAGAACGGAGATAAATCACCCTCAGAAACAGAGGATACCTCTCTCTCTAAGCATCCCCATCCCCACAAAGTCCTCCCGTGATCAGGTTTACGGCGCGAGGTTTTAGGGGTTCCCATGCAGGGTAGATCTCTCTCTCTCTCTCTCTCTCTCTCTCTCTCTCTCTCTTTTCACAAAATTAGGTGTGGTGACCTGACCAGGGGGGGGGCGGGAGTGACACTGTCTGTATATTGTCAAAATTGTTTTTGAAAGAAAGTCAGAAAAAGAGTGGTGCTGTAATTTAGGCGGACGAAAGTGACTGTGTTTAGTCTTGAACAGTTGACTATACTACTGTACGAGTACACAGAAAAGTTCATGTCCAAGGCCTCTTTCAGAGTGCGATCGCTGATCGCCGCGATGGCATGTTTTGAATGCAAATCGACGTGCGACGCGATCTCGATCATGATTATCAACCCATCGCGTCGCGTGGCGATCGAACTCTTAAAGAGGCCTAAGGGGTCGTTTATACTCCCGCCGCCGAGCGGCACGGCACAGTGCATTTCTGTAATATTGATCACGCGGGGCGGCACGATCGATATTATAGGATTACATCTCGCCGCGCCGCCCCGCGGCGGAAGTGTAAACGACCTTTAACGGTTGATTCGCCGAGCCCTCACAGTACAGTAGTACAGTTACAGGCCATAAAACGGCCAATCTCTCACCGTCGACTGCGTATCACGCGCTGCGCGACCGCACGCGCGTCGGAAGCGAACGAGTTTTGGCCGCCGCGCGACGAGTTTCGGCCGCCGCGCGGCGGCCGAAACGTCGCGCGGCGGTCAAAACTCGTCGCGCGGCGGCCAAAACTCGTTCGCTTCCGACGCGCGTGCGGTCGCGCAGCGCGTGGTACGCAGTCGACGGTGAGACATTGGCCGTTTTATGGCCTGTACGTAGCTTCGAGGGCGAGAGATATTTCAGCGTTGGAGCGCGTTTTCCTCCCGTCCCTTTAAATTGGGCGCTGGTTTTGCTGGGCCAGCCGCGATCTGCACGTGTATAATTAATGTGTTTAGGGAATTGGCGGATCTGTGAATTATTATCAGGAAAAATACTTCAATTTTGTACTAATTGCAGGGATTGAAACTCCGAGTGGGCGAAGTTCTCGAATGCGTTTTAAATTTCACACACTAAGGGGTTCCGACCCCTGGCCGAAAATCGGGGAAACCTTTGTGCAAATGCGAACTTAATACTGAATCCAGCACATCGCAAGCGCAGCTGTACAGACGACACCAAAAAGACAATTTCGTTAACGCATAGCTTCTGACCTCCCATGTTATCCTACGAACCGTGATAAGTATTATAATAATACTACAAAATGACGTAAGTAGAAGCCTCAGAGAAGTGCTTGGGGCTACCTTCGCGGAACTTTGAAGAGCAAAAATGCCCTTGGCTCAAATAAACATACTGAAGAGGAGCGTCAAAAAGAATTCACATCCACGTCAGAATTTCTCCACTATCGGGATCATTATAAAGTTTAATACGTAAGCCAAACGTTTCCTGAGTTTCCCTAAGGGGTTGAAACTCCGCGTGGGTAAATCTTTGACGTGGGTGCGAAAATTTTCTTCCCTCCCCTTCTAACCGTATTTCAACCCGCTAGGATAGCACCTTTCCAAAGTACCCCAAACTGTCAAACCACCCAAGGGAGTGGTAGTACAAGCTCGTATGTCTCACAACATACGACACCTATGATAGTTTTGTAACTGAGAAGTAAGAATTTATTTGAAATAATTTTCCTAACGGCATTTCCAATTACAATTCACATTTGGCCAAATCGCCTTAGCAGTCTAGTAGACCTATTACCTCTGTACTGGTCTTTCTTTTGATATGAGCATGCATTTTCTGAAGAATGCAATGCTTCTGTCGTCCATCTTGTAATCGATAAAAACGGCGCTATAGTGATCGTGCAAGTGGTACCCGTACGGAAACGCGCCCCAATGCCAAAATATTTTTCGCCCCCGAAGCTCCGTAACTGTACTCACAGTATAGGGTGAGGTTGAAAAAAGTTCTAGGCCAGAGGTGGTGGAGACGAACAAAAAGTTTTCCCACCATTAAAGAGAAGATTTTTAGAACATTCGCTGCAATTTGAAACTTACCTTTTGGTAGAAAGTTTTCAATTTATTTAGATTTGTACTAAAATTGTTACATACCTTTCTTCGTAAACGAGATCTACCCGTAAAAATACGATTCGATTTAGTTCAGTTTTGGGGTAGCAGGCTAAGGTACTTTGCGGCTCAAGGAAGGGCTGTCAAAATAGGTAGGTGTGAGAGAAGGGCAAATCCACGATTTACTTAAATTTTAATTCATGAAACTAGGTCTGAGTGAATCGTTGATGTGGTTGTTACGTCACAGCTCCCAATTATTCTGAGATAACCCCTCCCTATGACTGGGATTTACCTCAGCCTACTACCCCCGTACCTAAATCATACTCAGTCATCGTTCTATTTGTAGGCCTTTTTTTAAAAAGAAAGTTTCAATGATTTAATGAACGTAAACAGCGAGAGCGCATTCAAATGGTTACATCGTAGGTGACGGGGGGGGGGGGGGGGGTTGAGGCGGCGTTGAAGCGAATGAAGATGGGCAAAGCGACTGATCCGGACGATGTGGCTGCGGAAGTGTGAAAGTCGAGACATTGGAATCCCGCTCATTGGCTCACAAAATTGTTCAATCAATTAGTCGAGGAAAAGAACGCGTGGTGATTGGCATCAAAGCTAAACGATCCCTATTTGGAAAAAAGGCAGCGCAGCCGACTGTGTAAACCATTGGCCGATTCGCCTGTTGTCTCACACTATGAAGATCTTCGAACGAATCATCGATGCACGCGTTCGCGATATCGCCCAGATTTCTTACAATCAATGTGGATTCCTTGCCTCCTGTAGGATTACCGATGCTATTCACGCCGCGAGACTCCTGATTGAGAAGCATCACGAAAAATGAAAGGTACTACATTTTGCTTTCCTGGAGTTGGAGAAGATCTTTGACCGCGTCCCGCATGATGTCATCTCTACTTTGTTTCGATATTTTCCCCTTATTTGCGTTTTCTGTGATGCATAATCAGCATTGTTGTTTGACTGTTTGATTTGTGAAGCGTTGTCTTATTTTTCACGTGGGTTCATGTCCACGTCTATAAAAATGATATCGAAGGCCGTCGACCGCGTCCCCGTGATGTCATCTGGTATGCTCGACGGTCTCACTCCGTACCTGAAGAGCTTATCAATAGGGTCCGAATCCTGTACCCCGATTCAAAAAGCCGAGCGCAGGCGGCCGCTGGAACATGAACAGATCTTCGGGTTCTTGTAGGCGTTCATCAAGGTTCAGCTCGATCACCACTCCTCTTTATCGTTGTTGTGGATGAAGTCACAAGTGAGCTGTATATGCCTACATCATGGACTTTACTCTATGCAGACGATGTATTGTTGGCGACTGATAGCAAAGACGAACTGGAGAAGCAGGTGCAAACTTTGAGTGATTGCTTGACACGGTTTGGCCTCCGTTTGAATGCTAGGAAGACCGAGTGCTTGACTACCGATGCGAATGAGTCTGGGACCATCAGGATAGACGGTATTCAGCTACCCCGAACTGACGCTTCCAAGTACCTTGGGTAAACAATTTCATTTGACGGCAGCCTCAATCAAGAAGTCACTGCTCGCGTAAATTTTGCGTGGTTGAAATGGCGATCTACGACGGGCGTCATGTATATGCGACAAGAACATACCCGACTACCTAAAGTCGAAGGTTTACCGAAGTGTCATTCGACCGGTGGCGCTGTACGGTGCCGAGTACTGGCCTGCAACGAAGGATGCAGAGGCTGCCGAGATGTCGTACGTTCGTGCCGTGGCAGTGTGGAGGAAAGAAGATCACCTCCGTGCAAACCGACGTCAATCCCTCCGCGGAGAGGGTTTTTGTCATGGGAGAGGTGCTGGCTGGCTGCAGCTCTCCTGAGGATTCTTCTACAAATGGCCGGCGTCGAAAGGAATCCAGGACCCGCGAAGAAGAAGAAGTACCCATGTGCCACATGCGGCAGAGATGTCAATTGGTATGGAACCAGCGTCCAATGTTTTGGATGCGAAAGGTGGGTGCACTTCTCTTGTTCGGGTCTCAGTTCTGTGAGGCACCACGATTCTTCCTTTCGTTGTATTGTGTGCTCCGCCTCCAGTAACTCAAATTCCTCATCTACCAACCGCCCCTATCTATTGTACACATCAATCTAAACGGGCTTCGGACCAAGCTTTCTGAATTATCTCTCTTTGCCCGTACTCATCACCCGGATGTTATCATGGTCCAGGAGACCAAACTCTCTCCCTCTGCTACCTCTAGACATCCAAACATCCCGGGCTATACTGCATATCATACTCCCAGGTCATCTCAAGGAGGCGGAGTCTCTACTTTTGTTCTGTCCTCTCTTCCCTCTCACATTATTCCAAACACTCCAGTGGATGGCACTCTCGAGTACATCCCCATCCATCTACCTCTTAAAACACCACTTTCTCTTTTTAATATATATATCCCTCCTTCTTCCTCTTGTCCCTCAACATACAATCCTATCCCCCTTCTCAAGCAGCTGTATGACTGCTCTCTTTCTCCCTCAATTGTCTTTGCGGGTGACTTCAATGCGCACACGTTCTGCTCGTCGCTTGATTCTGATGCTAGAGGAGGTGACGTCGAAGAATGGGCGGAGGAGTGCGATCTGGTTATCTTAAACGATGGCCAGCCCACTCGTCTCCCAGCCAACGGCCCTTCTTCTAGCCCTGACATCTCCCTGGTCTCTTCTAATCTCTCTAGCGCTTGCTCTTGGTCGACATCCACAACTCTTTCCAGCGATCACATCCCTGTATTTGTCGATATTGATCTCTCTAACTCTCTTGCTCCCTATACAGGTGTTCGTCATCGTTCTTATCTTAATTTAGGCCTTGCAGACTGGAGCCTGTTCAGGGAGGTTGCGCTCCGCCAAGCGGCTGATTATCCGTGGAATGGCGATGTACACCAGAAGGAGCGCCACCTATCTGATGCTATCTTGAAGGCTATGAAAGCTGCGATCCCTGAAGGCCGCGTTAAGACCTTCTTTCCCAATGTCACCAGGGAAACACTGCAGAAGATAAGGACAAGGGACGCAAAGAGAGCCGCAAATCATCTTGACTCCAGACATCGCTGCGCTGGATGATGAGATCAGGAACGACCTTGACAGGCACAAGAAGGAAACTTGGGAAAAGTTCACTGAGAAGATGAACTTCAGAAATGATGCAGCAGCAACGTGGAAGGCCTTGAAAAGGATCTCCGGAAAGTTCACCTCCGCCGACAATTCCACGATTGAGTTTGAAGATGGAGTCTTCAAATCAGGGAAGGAGGCCGCAAATGCTCTTGGGAAGCATTTTTTCATCACTAGAATCAAAAGAGAGAAACAGAACAGAATAACTGTACGGGAACTCTGTAAGTTGCCTCTCATGGATGTAGATGATGCAGTCACGCCTGCACAGGTCGAGAAGGCGATAAAGGAGATGAGCAACTCGAAGGCATTAGGGCCAGACGGTTTGAGCCCTGCAGTCCTGGAAGAGACTGCCCAGTGAACTACTGCCCTTTATTGCTGACGTCATAAATACATCGTTTCGTACATGCATTTTACCCCAAAATTGGAAAGTGGCTCGTGTTATTCCACTGCCGAAGCCGGGAAAGTCACCATCCACGGCTAAAGGGTACCGGCCGATCAGTCTGCTCTCACCCATCGCCAAAATTTCCGAAAAACTGGTTGTGGAGGAGCTTGCCGAGCATAACAGCCAACAGCAGCACCAACATGGTTTCCGTAAATTACATTCCACCACTACGGCCTTGTTGGAAATTGTGAGCTATGTGCTGGACGGCTTCAATGCCATCAAACCCCAACGTACTGTTGGTGTGGCCCTCGACTTAACAAAGGCATTTGACACTGTCAATCTAGGCCTACTATCAGAGAGTCTGTTGAAGTCTACCATCAAGCCATGGCAGAAGCGGTGGATAACTGCCTTCACTAAAGGACGTCGGGCAAATGTGCTATTCCAGGGACATGTTTCCAATAGCATCCCCATCGCCGCTGGTGTCCCTCAAGGAGGAGTTTTATCGCCTGCACTTTTCAGTTTATATCTAGAAGATCTGCCCGTTCCCCTCAAGACATCAAGGTCGTTGCATACGCGGATGATATTACTATTCTGTGCCGAGATCGCGACATTAAGGTAGCCACCAGTAAGATCAATGACTACTTGATCGAGTTGAAATGTTTCTTCGATCGCAAAATGCTCACAGTCTCTGCCTCCAAATCGTCCGTCACCGTCTTTTCCACTGATAATGCAGAGCACAGTGCCCATCCTATGGTTAAATGGGACGAAACTCAATTGCAGGCCACCCTATTCCCCAAGCTGCTTGGACTCGTGTTGGATCCTTCGTTGAAGTTTCATAAGAACACTGAGCAGAAGCAAGCCACAGTGAAAACAAGACTCAACGTCCTGCGTGCTCTCGGTGGAACGTCCTGGGGATGCAATAAAGAAACGATCCTGACCACGTATAAGGCTATTGTGCAACCCGCCTTGGAGTATGCTGCGCCAGTCTGGCAGCACATCGTGTCGGACACCTCTTGGTCCAAGCTGCAGCGCGTCCAAAATTGTGCTCTGCGAATTGCAACAGGCTGTTCCAAAAGCTCTCCAATAGAGCACTTACATGCCGAAGCTCGCATATTGCCAGTTAGAGACCACTGCCAACTCCAGGCGCAACAAATGTACATTAACATCGTGAAGCAGCCGAATCATCCTTCGCGAAGAGTACTAAACCCGGTGAGAGAGAGATGTATCAGAAAGCCTTTCGCTGATGCTCCGTCGAAAGTAGATGTGCAGAGATGGACTGAAGCACAACAAGAACGCCTCCGTCTCTTGCGCGCGGAGCATACCCGATTCGTGAACGAACACTTGAGCAGAGTCGCCATAAATCCCATCCTGGGAGTCGCACCTCCAAAGGTCTCCGAGACAGAGATGGAACTTGGCAGGCGTGCCAGGTGCACCCTTGCATCGTTACGCTGTGGACACTCCCCCATGCTTATGTCATACTTGCATAGGATTGACAACAGCAAACCTGACGAGTGTCCTGATTGCGGTAGTCAAGGGCATACTACTGCGCACCTGTTCAATTGCCCGAAAAGACCGACTACATTGACGACAATGGATCTGTGGACGAACCCAGTGCTAGTGGCCGAGTTTCTGAACCTATGACAGAACTCTGTGGCTGCAAAGAAGAAGAAGAAGGATGCAGAACGCCGCTTCTGCGTTATGGAAACGAAAATGTTGAGATGGACGGCTCGCCTGACGTGCCTGGATTGCCAGCGGAATGATGACACTAGAGAGCAGTTCGGTGTCGCCCCAATCAACGATAAGCTGCGCGAAGCTCGCTTTAGATGGCATGGCCACACTCTTCGGGCTAGCAGCGATTCCGTTTGTAGCATTGCTATCAATCTCGATGTTCCAGGAAAACGGCATAAAGGTCGTCCGAAGCAGCGTTGGTTCGACACGCTGCACGCTGACATGAAAGCTGCTGACTTACACCCGATCAGGCGCACGATCGAGCTAAATGTCGTCAACGAACCAGAATGGCGGACCCTGCCATGGAGCGGGACAAACGCCGAAGAAGAAGATGACAGGGGGAATGCCTACTGTTTAATTTTCCGACTTTCATCCTCTCAGCCCCCAACCCCCCCCCCCCCTCCCCCCCACCCTCTCAAACCACCAAATCTTAGACCCCCATTCTTTGAGGCCTCCAACCTCGCGCCGTACCCTGTCTGCGATTGGTCAATTTAGTCTGATGACCAATCACGTTCGGGCTCTGGATGGGACTATGCTTGGGGAGAGGTGTGCATACAACCCCTGGGATATGTGTGATTTATTAAATGGTTTAGATCGCTCGAAGGACACAAAGAAGCCAATTCAGGATTTGATGGCTAAATTGAAGCAATATCCGCTCTACCGAATGATTCATATTGCTATAGCGTGCGATCGCACAGATCTCTTCAGCGATGCCAATATACATTACATGAATTCTAAATATAAGCCGTTTGAGACGTGAGTTCGTGTGTTTTCCTCACTTTCTGTTTTTATGTTTGCGTGATTGGCGCTATCGCAAACGTGGGGTGGGCACTACCACATCGCTTTTGTCATCGTATTCCATTTTCCCGCTCCGCACGGGTTTTGAATAGGCTGATAAAGAACGCGGCACCGCCAGCTCTGGCAAATCGGGGGACACTCCGCGTAGGACTCCCGATAGGAGAAAAGGAGCCCAGGCCTACGCGGAGTCATACGACAAGGGTCAGCGGGAGTGCAGCATCGCGACGCTCGTTATGACGTCACTATTGCGATCGGGACACTAGCTAAAGGCACGGCGGGAGACTCCCATCGAGCAGCTGAACGATGACGTCATTGGCCTCTCGGGACTACACCAGAATGCATAGCGGGAGACCATATGCACTATACATTGGATCCGATTCGGATAATTTCGGATATCCGTCCGAATGATTCAAACTTTTAACGATTCGGTATCCGAATCACCGAAAAAACGCCAAATCCGAACCGAGCCGAAATCCGAATCACCGAAAAAACTCCAAAACCGAACCGAACCGAAATCCGAATCACCGAAAAAACGCCAAATCCGAACCGAACCGAGATCCGATTCACCGAAAAAACGCCAAATCCGAATCGAACCGAAATCCGATTCACCGAAAAAACGCCAAATCCGAATCGAACCGAAATCCGATTCACCGAAAAACCGCCAAATCCGAATCGAACCTAAATCCGATTCACCGAATAACCCAGGATTCGATTCATGAATCGAGTTTTCGATTACCTGAAATGCGTCACGATTCGATTCAATCGTGCTACTTTAAAGGTACAGGACACTATACATTGGATCCGACTCACTCATTTTCGGATATCCATCCGAATGAACCGAAATTTTCATGACTCAAAATCCGACTCACCGAAAAAACTTAAAAATCCGAATGATCCAGAATCCGAATCACCGAAAAAACGTCGAAATCCGAGTGATCCAAAATCCGATTCACCGAAAAAACGTCAAAATCCGAGTGATCCAAAATCCGATTCACCGAAAAAACCCCAAAATCCGTTTGATTCAAAATCTGAATCACCGAAATGTGCTGTGAGTCGGATAATGATTCGGATACCGAATATCCGAAATATATGATGATTCGCATCGGATAATGAGTCGGATATCGGTAGATTCGGCTGATATGCTGTTACCCAAAAAAGTGTATCTGATGTCACGACTCGATATTTCGTTCTACTGTAGCCATGCGGATTTCGTTCTACTGTAGCCCTTTGAGTTGTTGACAGACTGCTTCCTGTTGACAACTCACATCGCGCACATCGTCAGCCGGAGTCCTGCCCGGTGCTCCCTGTTGTCCTTGTTGTCAGGCTGTTGACATTTCGATTTGTCGCATTTAGCGGCCTATGTATTTAGCAGCAGTTCACATCCTGCAGGACTGTTTCACCTAGCTCAGGAACTACTTTACACCAACACGCGTCGCGGCTGAGGCGCCCAGCCTCCACTGGACAATTGTACAATTTCGTAAAAAAATCTCGAACGAACGAAAATCGAAAAAAATCGTTCGAAAGAATTTCGAACGAACGAGTTCCGAAAAGCTTTCGAAATTTCGGAGGTCAAACGAACGAATTTCGAACCTGATCGAAATTTCCAATTTTTTTTCGAAATTCGTTGGATTTTTTTTTCGAAAGTTGTCGAAAATTTCCTTTGTGTACAACTATACTCCACTGGGGCCGCCACAGGATGGGCATGGCCTCCGGATGCAGGGCGGGGCCTATACCCCAAAGCTGAGTAATTGGACCGGCTGCCCTGCATCTTATCATTTGAAGGATGCCTAAAATGCGTCGTATACTTCCCTTTTATGATCTAGTTCCGCAATCGCGTTCAGTCCGCAAAGTCTCATTATCACAATCGTAGAAGCGGAGCGGTTGTTTTGAGAATGATTCTAGTTGATTTTTTCAAAAACAACCGCTTCGCGTCTACGATTGTGATAATGAGGACTGAACGCGATTGCGGATTTGAGCTATATCTAGAGCGCGAAAACGCTAGCTGTACAACAGCTCGACCAGCCCATAACTAGCGGCCACGGCCCTACCAAATATCGGCGCGTTGGCCAGCGGTAGCTCATGGTGGGCGGATCAACCTGTTGTCGACGCCCCAGTTTGCATGAGACACTACAGACATACGATTGGCGCACAGTGTGAAATTTCCGGCGTATTTCTACGCATCGTCAGCGTAGATTTTGCGCATATAAGGCATTGTTCCTCTTCGTTTGATTTGTTCTTGCGAGTATGGCGCATTGATGGTACGGTGGGGCAGGTTCAGACCGGAATTCACGGGTATTTACAAAATTGATGAACACGTTTTCAAAAATAGAATTGGTTTGCAAATATTTCGATATAAAGATGATTATCAATGAATGTTTCTTTCTTGGTACGGTAGAAAACCTTTTTCCCCTGAAAATCAGAGTGCATTATACCCACTAGTATCCGACCGGATATCCGACTCGGATATTCGGATTCCGACTCACCGAAAAAAGGTCAAAATCCGAATGATCCAAATTCCGAATCACCGAAAAAACGTAGTTTTCGGATTGATCCGAGATCCGAATATCCGTTTAGCCTCTATCCGAATGACTCGAATTATCCGATGTTGTTATTTTGATTCTATCCATTTGAGTCGGATATCTAAGACCTTTGATTTTTGAGTTATCCGAAGTCCGAGTATCCGAAATTTTTTGATTCGGATCCAATGTATACAGGACACCCAGGGAATTGTTTCTCTAGATTTCAACTCATCTTGGAGACGGTCACACTCTGATCACAATGGTAATTCTGAAATCGTCCAAGACCCCATACGAACGGAGATATGGCTCCTTGAAAATGCCTGTTTCTTCAGGGCAAAAATTTGGTGGACGAGTTGTCTCAGGCCTGTATTTCTCTTGATTCGCAGTTGCGGCACGAGAACAAAACAGGATGAGGAGATAAATCGGAAAGGGAGGGAAGAACGATGAGTCGGTTGAAAATCATCCATCCATGTAGCCGCTATTGAGATCGAAAATCAGGAAGAGGGCCGGGCCTGTGGTGGTGGCTGGAGGGCCGTGGTGGTCGCTTATATCTAGCTTATTTGGGGAAATTGAGATCTCGCATTCGGCACGTGTTATACAGGAGGAGCCTTCCACACAAATACACAAAAATCTCAAATTTCATATCTGAGGGCAAATGGTGCCTTTGAAGGATTCAATAGTGATCCATATACGTGCTCCAATAGCGACGCGAGCGCGGGCTACATTCCGAATATTGATCCAGAATTTTCTGGTTGTGTCTTTGCTTCTCCTTCGCTGTCAGTCTACGGTACTTTTCCTGACTGTGATTGTTTCTCGTATTGAAAGTCTGTCTTTGCGCTTGCCAGTGGCCGTTTCAATGTTTCAAAATTGTCATATACATTTTCAGATATTTGCGGCTATATTCTTCTTCCTTAGTGCTATCCCAATAATCCCAATATATGTCCCTTCGGTACGTTTTTTTAGTCTCCTTGAATTACCGCCGTAGAATCAGAAGCTTCGTCGCTGCTGGTTGCGGACAGAGAAATGCATTTGGCGGCAACTCATGTTTAGGGGTTTTTTTTTCATCATTTTATTGCTTCGATAGCGGAACGGGCCGTTTTTTCAACTAGTTTAGTGCTAAAACTGAAGTACTGATTATTCCATTATTGCCTCGAAGATGATTGGAAGTGTTCTGAACTTTTTCTCTCGCAATTCAGAGCACACATATCTGAAACGATTTCTTCTGTATCTCCGAGAGATTACAGCGAGTCACACACGATGTCTCATTCCTGACGGCCTTCGTATCGCTTCAAATAAGGTGAAGAACTGAATGCCTAGAAGGATTCACGGATTAGATGTGGAAGTTAGGGTTTGCGCGAGAATTCTCTTAGAGCGTAAAAGCGACGAAAAGAAAAATTATTTGCTGTTGATTCAGTTGCTGGGTCCGCAATCAGCAGCGACGAAGCATTCAATTTTACGGTGAAGACCACAAAACAATCGGAAACAGCACATTGGAAACGGCACCGATTATTTCGCCGATCCGGAACGCTGGTGCTATCTGCCCGGGTCACGGCGGGTTGCGACTGCGATTCGTTACTTCGTCTGAGTTCAGATGGTGGAAGGGACTCCCTAAGAGAGGGTTTTCCACCGAAACCAAGGCGAAGCTTTGGAGCTCGTTGAAGAGCCATTCTTTGAAAAACTGAGGCAGGGAGGACGACTTTAATGAGGCGATTCTTCCATGGCTCAGGTTTTCAGAACCTATACACTGCAACCGGATTGCACTGGATATTGAGAAAATGTAGAACATTGCAAACGCTCACAATTAATATCGAACACGATCAGAGGTAGAGCAACGTCTGTTCTCAGGAATACCACGTAAAACAAGAGAGCGACGACGCTCAGCTTTATGGAAGGCCTCAGAGTCGGGTGAAGACGACTTAGTGGCCAGTGATACACATGGTGTGCCATCACGAACCACCCTGTCCCTCCTGAATTCCGAGATCTCACCGGAAACGCAGCTACATTTACAGCTCTTCTTCAAAATGGAATTTTCAAGTTCAAGTGAATTAACCTTGTCTTCAAGGAACCTATTTTTTTCAACAATACTGTCAAACCGGGCTTTGGAAGTGCAGAAATACTGCAAGAGATCCTTGAGATGATCGGGTAAGGAGTCATCATGCAGCACACGATCGATCAGCACAGTCACAACATCATCATCGATAAAAGTAGGACACGTGGACATGATGAACCGGAAATCAGATAAAGCAGCACGACCAAGTACAGTTGAAGTATGCGGAGCCGTCGTAAACAGGTAAACCTTATGAGGCGGCACGAGATGAAGATGGAGAAATTAAGACCCCTGCCGCCGGGGGGAAACGCAAGTTATCCTTGAACACAGCTCGAGAAACCACAGCTCGTCAATAACGTTGACCAAGGCAGAAGAGCCAGCAAGGAATAATAAGCTCTTAGATACAAGTCGAAAATAAGAGGTAGAAAAGTCCCGTAATGTGCAGATAGGTAAGGGGTAAGTACGGGCCACCGGAAGAGAGTGACAGCCGCACGCGGGGACGATTGGTATCGACTGAATCTTCTTCGGCCTTCTTCTCATAATTTGTATATTCAGTTTTGCTCGACTCATTTTCGGCAACAAACGCAGAGGCCGGCTCTTTGGTAGGAATGCCAGGACGCTCCTCATGATGAAGGCTCACACATGTGAAGTGAATAAAAGGTGAGTAGAACGTGAAAATCCCATGGTGTTACGTTAAGATAATTCCACTTTATTTTCAGGCTCTCTCGTTTCTGGACTGAGGAGTACGCAGCATGCAATGGGGATACTATGGATGCTCATGACAGCTCAGAAGAGAGCGAAAGCGAAGATCTGGAGTGAATGAGGCATTTATATGAAGAAATCGTGCAACAAATACAGATGATGAAATTAAAAATTTTTGATGTGATCGAAAATATTATGAATAAATGGATTCTGAAAAAAAAATTTTAGCCTTTAACGTTTATGTGAGAACATGAACAGCTCTTCAAGCGCGCGCAGGAGATAGTGTCTTCAGTTCAGACCGTGTGTTACAAAATTGTGGGATGATCCCTCTCCAATAGCTTTTTCCTGCTGTATCCGGCTCATTATCCGAATCGAGTATCCGAATCCGAGTGACCGAAAAAACGCCAAATCCGAATCGAACCGAAATCCGATTCACCGAAAAAACGCCAAATCCGAACCGAACCGGAATCCGATTCACCGAAAAAAACTCCAAATCCGAATCGAACCGAAATCCGAATCACCGAAAAAGGGGAAAATCCGAATCAAACCGAAATCCGAATCACCGAAAAAAGATCAAATCCGAATCGAACCGAAATTCGATTCACCGAAGAAACGCCAAATCCGAATCGAACCGAAATCCGATTCACCGAAAAAACCCGTTTTTCGGATCAGCCCGAAATCCGATTATCCGAATTTTTTTGCCTCGGATCCAATGTATAATATGCACCCCTATTTGATGAACACTGGTCTTCTTCTTCTTGATGGAACCGTCCCTACCAGGGATGTGCGGCAAACGATTTTGAAAATTCGGCAAACGGAAATCGACAAAATCTGTCTAAAAACGGCCGGCAAACGGAAATCGACAAAATCTGTCTAAAAACGGCCGGCAAACGGAAATCGACAAAATCTGTCTAAAAACGGCAGGCAAACGGAAATCGACAAAATCTGTCTAAAAACGGCAATCGACAAACGGCAAAATAAAAACCTTGTACAAAAAAACGATACGAATGTTCGAGAAGTAACGATGAAAAATTACTATTTTTTCATACACATTTCGTATTGCAATAGCAAGGTAAGAAATGGCTTTGGAATACCACCACAAAAAAACTGAACTTCTTACGTTGGAGCAATACTCGATATAAAAAAGCGGCACCGGAATGAGTACTCCATTGAACAGTGGTAATAGGAATGTTTTGGTGAAAGGATAGTAATTTTCAGAGGTTCTCTAATGTGAATTTTTTTCAGAATAGTGATTATTTATTAGGTTCGTGTTTCAGATTCATTGCACAAATTTTAAGTAAGGTGCAATTCAAGTTTAGAGGGCGAGCACTCGAGATTCATTTGAAGGCAGCATGCATGCTCGTGAACGTAATTGAGATAACTAAGGTATTAGAATGGTATGGCACCGAACACAACGCCAACGCGTTTTGAAGCGTCAAAAATGACCCACAATGACGCTACACGAGTGAGAAGTTGGCCCCGCCCCTTTATCTGCTCGCCCCCTGCATTCGCGTCCTCCTCTAAGGTTCCGTCCATAGCAGACGACCCACACCCAAGTGACGCTGGGGGTTTACATCTTTAACATTCGTTATTGATTTGACTCTCCAGCGACCACTGGGGCCGGCCTGTCGCTGACGGTGGAGTCATAGAGGCAGTAGCGGCTGTCACTAACATTATCGATACCATCGTTAGCCACGTGCCGTCCTCGGACACATTGAATGCGCCAGCCGTCGAGCGTCAGCGTTTCAGCGCTGGCGCATGACGCTCCGACGCCATGACGCTTTGTCGCTGGTCGTCTGCTATGGACGGAGCCTGAAACAGGCAGGGGTTGCGGGGCATTTCCGCCGTTGTCTATATATGTGGCTCACTTATTCCACTTATTGTACCACCCACACACATCGACGACGATGGAAATGGCCCAGCACCTCTGTTTTGGAGGAGAACAGCAAATACAGGGGCGGGCAGATACAGGGTCGGGGCCAACTTCTCACTCGTGTAGCGTCATTGTGGGTCATTTTTGACGCTTCAAAATGCGTGTGCGTTGTTCTGTGCCATGCCAATCTAACTCCGTAGTTATCTCAATTACGTTTACGAGCGTGTATGCTGCCTCTGAAGAAATGAAGAGCTTAATGCGGTCCTACTTTAGTTGATTATTTTTTCACAGGCGTGTCACCCACGTCGCTTCGCGGCGTACTTGGCGTGCCTCACGGTGTGTTTACTATTTTACCGAAATTTGGATAAAAGATTATGGCGTAAAAAATGCGACTGAAGCGCACGTTTTCGGACAGTCTTGGGAGCGTTTTTAAGGAACTGCTCCATCTTCGACAACCCTCTCCCCTTCCACCTTTAAAATTCTCCTGATCTGCGCGCTAGCAACTAAGTTAAAGGCTAGCTCGCTCGGATGAGTCCGGTGGGAGTAAGTAGCAGAGCGGTCGATCATGGCAAAATATAGCAATGATAAGGTGGTAGTGATATGATAATCCCCATACGTCCTATTTTGACCGGCTCCTATTGAGGGAGCTAGGCTATACATGCAATTGGGTAGACTCACGAGCTTTACTAAAGATACGAGTCCTGAAAAACCGCGGTCGTCTCAAATCACCTCCCTCCCAAACTACACGCCACCACTTCTTCCAAATTTATCACTCCCGAGTCCGCGCATCAAGTTCATGACCAAGCAACGAGTCGAATCAAAATGGATGTTCCCCGCGCCGCGAACACCCACTCCGACCTTTCGAACTCGAAACTGCAACTTTCAACGCAGTAGAATGTTTTCAGCGCAAATGTGAGCATAATAGTACATACATAGACGGCGTGCAGTGCATAAGCCCACAAACTGCCACTAAAGTCGAGCATCCTTTACAGGAAGCTTCTACAATTCTAGTGGAGTCTTGCTTATACTCACAGACAATAGCGCTCTCTCAACAAAGTCTCTCACGCATTCCTCGGCGCTCTGCGCGCTCCTAGCGAGCTACCGACACTAGTCACGTTCCCAGTCGGGTCCTACCCACTTTCCTTGTCGCCTGATGACCTCCCAGTTTGGTCCCACTCACTTTTCTCGGAGCTTTGCGCACTCCCAGTTGGGTCCCACGTGCTTTTCCGTTAGAATCCTTGATAGAAATGTATTGTAACCAAATATCTGAAACAAATCGATCCATCCAAAGTTTGGTTTTCTGAACCCTCCATGTCCTCTCCTCAAATTGTTCAGGGTGTGAATTCTTGTCCCGAAGAGCCTGACATTAATTACTCAGGGAGTCGGGGTGTTCTATTCGGCCACGATTGGCTTTCGACTCGACTACAAAGCAGTTGGACGACGATATGGCCACGTAATTTCTATGCGCCACATGGCCTAATCGTCGTCCAAGTGAGAAGCACGTGGCGCCAATCATAGCCGTTCCACGATACGCTTTCGATTCGACTTCAATGAGTTTGGACGACGAACGAGCCACAATGCCCATGATTGAACACGTTGATCGATCTCTTCAGAACTGACCCGGCGCATGTCAGCCGCACAGCACGTATATAAGGGGCTCGATCCCAAAAAGAGCGCAGGGCCGCTCCTGGAAGGTGACTACGAGTCACTTTCTGGACGATTTTTGAACCGCTAAGGGGTCTCTCCCACGGTCCTCAGCGAGGGGAGCTCCCTCGCTGTCGACCGTGGCGAAGGTGATGTACCTGCCGCGGACTGCTGTGGGGGTGGTCCCCTACTGCGGTCCGTGACTCGGACCGTATCCTTGTTGGGGGGGGGGAGACCCGCTCCCATCGAAGGTGTGGGAGCCCGCCCTCAGCGCCACGTGCTCATATCGAACAGGCCACGTGCTGCTGCGTGGGGAACGGGGGATCGGAGAAGGTTTTGCATGTCTGGGCCACGTGCTCCTATTGAACAGGCCACGTGCTTTAGCGTGGGAAATAGGGTGCGACAAAAGTTTTGCCTCGCTGCGCCACGTAGTGCTATCGAACAGGCCACGTGCTGCCGCGTGGGAAATGGGGGTGCAGCAAGGGTTTTGTCTCTCTGCGCCACGTAGTCCTATCGAACAGGCCACGTGCTCCTCGGAGCAGCACGTGCTTCTGCGAAAGTTCCTTTCAACTCGACTAGGTACCCGAATAGAAAGCCTATCGTGGCCGAATAGGACCCCCCGACTCCCTGAGTACCTAAGGTTAGATCAATTGGCTTGACGTTTTGAAAGTATGTATACACTGCGACGCAAAAGTATAGCAACACCGAAATCATGGGGCAGCAGTAAGGAAACTATTTTGACCACGTATAGGGCTATACTGCAGCCCGCCCTAGAGTATGCGGCACCGGTTTGGCAGCACTTAGTGTCGGACTCATCCTGGACTAAGTTGCAGCGTGTGCAAAACGCTGCTCTTCGGATCGCCACCGGATGTGCTAGGAGTTCGCCAATCGAGCATTTAGACGCCGAGACACGGGTGCTACCAGTAAAGGAGCACTGTCAGCTTCAGGCCCAGCAACTGTATATCAACATCGTAAAGCAGCCCAACCACCCATCTTGGAGAGTACTTGAACCTGTAAGAGAGAGAGGCATCAGAAAGCCTCTTGCCGATGCTCCAGATAAAGTCAACCTGCAGAGATGGCACGATTCACAAAAAGAACGCCTCCGTCTATTGCGCGAGGAGCACACCCAGTTCGTTCGAGGGTATCTGGAAAGAGCGGCTGTTAATCCTATTCTGGGTACTGTGCCGCCTCGAGTTTCTGAGTCAGAGTCTCAGCTTAGTAGACGTGCCAGATGCACTCTAGCCTCGTTGCGCTGTGGGCGCTCAACATTCCTGAAGTCCTACGTGAACAGGATCGACAGTAGCACTCCCGACGTCTGGCCGGACTGTGGTGGTCCTGGCCACAATACCCTACACTTATTCAACTGCCCAAAAAACCCCACAACATCGACTACAATAGATCTTTGGACGAATCCGACGCTGGTCGCCCAGTTTCTGAACCTTTAGCAATTACCCTCTTCGCGGCTGCAAAGAAGAAGAGGACACCTCCGAAATAGGCGTATCATATGTTGGATCGAAGTTTTGAATATTTGTGAGAGTTTCTATGTACATATGTTTTCTCCTACGGCGAAAACGATGGATCAAGGGGTGTGAACAGGAATTGCCCATTCCGCCTCCAATTATGGATGAAAGTTTGTATGGAGTATTTTGGCGTATGGAGAAATTTCAATTCAATTCAATTCAATAGCTTTATCTGGCGACAAAGAAACATACAAAATGTATGTGAGATAGGTTTAAACAAGACAGCCTGGACATGCAGGCAAACAAAATTGTAGGCAAAGAAAACACTCGTACGAATAAGAGCACCCTGAATTTAAAGCTTTAGCAGAAAGCACGGCCATCGACCCCATGCAATGACCTGAAGTTGAAATGGGATAGCCTGCTTTTGAAAGTCGGAAAATGCGCGGCCTCAACTATCTCTGAAGGTAGTTTGTTCCAAATTGGGATGACTCTAAATGCAAAGGAATGCAGCACGTTGGACTTCGATGTAAATCTACGTGCGAGCTGAAAAGCGTGCTGGCGGGAGCGAGTACAGCGGCTGGTGAACACGAAAACACTCTCAAATGGGATGTCGCAAAGGCCGTTAGCGATTTTATAACATAAGTGTAAATCGAACTCGGTTCGCCGATATCGCAGGGTTTCGATCCCCAACATTTCAAGCCTTGTCGTATAGTCTGGTACTTCTCGCATAGGAAATACTTTGATAAAAACGCGTTTTGAGTACCGCCTTTGCACGTTTTCAATTACTTCATCATCTTTGACAGAAGATGGTGACCAGACCTGCGTACAGTATTCCAAGAGCGGTCGGCAGTAGACAATGTATGTATGCCTTCCTGTAATGTTCGAGACAGGGGTGTTGCAGAGATCTCAGGATGCAATTTGCCACACGAGACGCTTTCTTAGAGATTTCCTTGCAGTGGGATTCCCACTTAAAGGCAGGGCCCTTGCAGAATTTCGATTTTGAGATTTCCCGTTAAATCGGTGCTCTTGCTACAGGTAGTCCCAAGGAACATGCGGAAACTTCGTGAAAGCCAGTCTTCTTCAAGTTATTCCAGCCCGATTCCGTTAGCCGATGATCCAGAAAAGTCAGAGAAGTGTGGCCATCGTCCATATTTTAGCGGTTGTCCACGCATTCTCCAAAAGTGCTGTGTAATTATCGGTCATTGCAGCCATGATTATCATGCTGTGAATACCGTAATACCTGACTCTGAGGCTGTTTTCTCCAGAACTAAGGACTCAGAAATCTCCACGTTTGACTCTCGATGAACCTCGGCATCAGAATATAGCTGGTACTTTGATTTTAGCCGGCACGAGGTAGTATGATGTTTATTAGCAGACTAACGTTTCGGCGGTCTCGCCCTCTTTGGAGTCTGAAAAAGGTCGAATCTACGTGTAAAAATACTCGGTCAAACGTAGTTTACCCTACTAAAATTCAAGACGAAATTTCCAAACAAATAACCGAGACAGATGAGACTGAAAGGCATACCTTCTCAAAGTCTGTAGAGCATCAGGCCATCAGTAGAGCACGACGGGGTACCGAGATGTCAGAAAGCAGCACCCATATCAGAAGGCTAGTCTGATGTAGGGCTGCAGTTCCCGCGTGATATTTATACCCTCATCCTTCCGGTTGACCTTGGGGTCTCTCGCGTTGATCAACGCGAGGGACCCCATGGTCAACCGGAAGGATGGGGGGATAAATATCACGCGAGAGCCCCATCAGACTAGCCTTCTGATATGGGTGCTGCTTTCTGACATCTCGGTACCTGTCGTGCTCTACTGATGGCCTGATGCTCTACAGACTTTGAGAAGGTATGCCTTTCAGTCTCATCTGCCTCGGTTATTTGTTTAGAAATTTTGTCTTGAATTTTAGTAGGGTAAACTACGTTTGACCGAGTATTTTTACACGTAGATTCGACCTTTTTCAGACTCCGAAGAGGGCGAGACCCCCGAAACGTTAGTCTGCTAATAAACATCATACTACCTCGTGCCGGCTAAAATCAAAGTACCAGCTAAGGACTCAGAGTTCGTGAAACGTTCAGACGATGTTCAGCTAGGCCAGCCCAATCTATTTAACCCAAATTTCGGTAGTGTCAAAATTTGACCGGACCTTGCCTTTAAGGTCGGTGCTAATAAGCACACCAAGATCACTGACAGTCTCGCGTACTGGAAGCGCAACATCGTTTAGGCGTAGAAAGCACTCATGTTGGAAATAAATATAGAACAAGCTGCATTTTTCTTCAGATTTTTTTAGCTGCCATAGCTTGGACCAATTAGAAAGCCGGTTCAGGTCACACTGAAGCTCGTGAAAATCGATGGCGGGGTTGCGAAGGGGACGATATATCTTCAGATCATCAGTAAAAAGCTTGCATATGCTCGACAATCCGTCAGAAATGTCGTTCACATAAATGAGGAAAAGGAAAAGAAAGGAGAAAATGTTGCTATACTTATGTGTCGCCGTGTAGCCTGTCTATCTC
Organism: Aplectana chamaeleonis; assembly: GCA_029168955.1. Lineage (NCBI taxonomy): Eukaryota > Metazoa > Nematoda > Chromadorea > Rhabditida > Cosmocercidae > Aplectana > Aplectana chamaeleonis. Next base: position 109,866 of record JAPDOI010000854.1, on the reverse strand, counting down.
TTTCCGAGCCGGTCGCAGCAAGGCTTATCGCGCTTACCATGCGCGTCCTAATCGCGGAGTTTGTTACCTATTGCGCACTTTTTGCCGAAATTTGTCGAAAAGTGAGAGGAAAAACGGCCAACGACAATCGACAAAAATCGTCCGAAAACGGCCGGCCAACGGCAATTGCCGCACATCCCTGGTCCCTACCAATTTGCACTGCCATACCTGGAAGATGAAGACTCGCAAAAGAAACTTCTCTTTAGAAATCACGAACGGTGACGTTTAGCGTTGGCAGATTAGATTGGAATCTACTGCAAAAGCCAGCGGTATAGCGATGCTACTTAGGAGGCAAATACTACATGAATAATTCGAATAGCGATGAATGAACACCAAATTCGAATTCTGCACCCCGAATACAAAATTTGAGTCAAATCCACAACTTTGACCGAACTAACATAGACCCATCTTATCTACCATAATCTGTGAAAAAAAAGCGACCAACAGACCTCAAATACGTGTTAGGCACAGCAAATAACCCTCAGAGAATGATTTTGAGACACATCTATCGAAGAAATGCGGAAATCTTAAAAATCGCGTTTTCCCCTAAAATTTTCCTCCGGTTCGAAGTCAAAAAATTACAAAATCTTTTTCACTGTCCATTACACTTTCAAGTTACCCACTATGATTATGATCTTTTGAAAGAGTCAAGTCGAAAAATAAACCTATTAGTGATCAGGCCCCAAACGATCCTGATTATCCGTCCCAGCCTACTGCGCGGCGAAAACTGCCGCGCGCGCGGCAATACGTGCCAACCGCGGTGGTTAACTCGTCGCGCGCACCATTTCTCATTGGGTCGCGCTGACGAACAACTAAGTATTCAACCTAAGCCGGTCTCTTCGTTTACGAGGTAACGAATAGCGAAGAAATACTGCCATGAAATACAATACGCAGTATGTAGTTAACAAATAAATGGCACAGATTGTTGAAGTATTCTCTCGGCCATGTTCCTAGTGCGTAAGATCTGGTACCGCTCCAAGTTTCCTCGTTTGCGATCTCCACCTCTGGAACGGAAGAAAATAGTCATTATTATCAGCTTTCTTGCAGGAATGTCGCAAAGGTTTTCCACAGGGTTAAACATCCGAGAACTGGTCACGTCAGGGTAGCTGCTTTACCTGGCTTTGGCCACTCCCGCATTGCTCGACTAGGATGGTTTGTGGTGTTGCCGTACTGGAAGACACTGCCTTCTCGCGCTGGATTTGCTAGGTAGAAGCTGGGTTTGTAGAGCCGCCTAGAAGTCAGCTGAGTCTATTGGTGTTCGTAAGAACACCATGAATTTGCTAGGTGCAACATACCCAGATCTGTACAAAGGCTGAACGACTTCACCCTACGTGAGAAAGGGTTCTCATATGGCGATACCAATTGTTATGATTTTGTTTCCCGTAAAGATGAATTTTGCTGTAGCAGCAGCAGCTGAGTACATCTTTATTTAGTTCGGTTTCGATAAAAAGTAGTTACCCGAAAAATGTGAGTAAGATTATTGAAAATAGGAATTTTAGGATTTGAAAACCCTGTGAACCAAGTAGATAACGCGATAGAAATAACATTAATTTATTTTAAAGGCAGTGTTCACGATAATCTTCGATTTGGAGATTAATCACTAAATCGATTGTCTGGCACCCGAGTAGAACTGAAATGACGAAGAAACCGAGAAAAACGCACCAGAAGGGCACGAAATCCTCAATTATCAGCCCGCCTCTTAAGTATCAATGGAACTGTTCGTTGTGACAATGAAATCTTTTGTGGAACCGCCTTTTGCAATTCTCCATTCTGTGTTGCTCCGCTCTTTCCTTCGGGCTGTAACTAATACTGTTTTGCCCAAAATATTCTTCCATTTTCGATTAGTCCCATTTTTTACCGGTGACAACCACCGTGAACATGTTCATCCAACCGGACAACTAGTCAAGGCAAGAGAATAATGTCACTGAAATAAGACGATTTAGTGCGTTTCTCGCCGTTTCTTCGTGATTGTGGTAACACTTGGTTGCCAATGCGTTGTTTTGAGTTGAAAACTCGAGAACGAAAATCATCGTGAACACTGCCTTTAAATGAGCAATCTAACAAACAACATAGCAACAACAAGAATAATGGAAACTTACAAATAGATCACTAGTAGCCACTGGTAACCAAAACGAGTGAAGTAGAACTTTCCAGGGGTCGTGCGCATAAGATGATTTTCAGCTATATCCCTACACAGCTTACTCCCCTAACCACTTTCCGAAATTTCCCGGGGAAACCCTGAAAGAAATTCCGGCTAGAAGCAATTTACGGGTCACCCTCACCAATATACGGGGCCCCTCTCAACGCTGGCACTAGACGGGAACGGCTGCAGACAGCAGGCGAAGACAATGGCTGGCAGCACTGAGAAGAGGAGAGCTGGCAGCACTAACACAAAGGCGAGCTGGCAGCACTAGGTAGAGGCGAGCTGGCAGCAGTTCGTCCGAGGCGAGGTGGCAGCGGAGCGATGGTGGCGGGCTGTCAGCAACGCGGGGACTACTTATAGTCTACAGCAATGGAAGAAGGACCTGGTGAGGTTGCGGATTCATCTCAACATACTGTAGCCTGATAGTGTTATCACTCATTTTTTCGAAATAACTAAAATTGGTCGGTGAGTTTCGGCTTCCGCTCTCACGTTTTCATCTGTTTTCATGGCTTCCACAGATGTGGTCGTATCGGTGAACACACAGACTCACCGATCTATCAAAGCTGTTCTGGAAAAATGAGTGATACCACTAACAAACTACCGTATGTTAGGACGAGTCCGCAACCTCACCAGGTCCTACTAACATTGCTGTAGACTATAGAGACAGCGGAAGAAGATGCGGCGCTGGACGCAGAGAATGTCGCGCAGTGGCTTGCATAGAACCCTCCCCCCTGCCTGGCCTGTGACAGCTGATTCCCATTTATTCTCTACTCTGTATTCCGTATTCTATATTCTATTAACCTTACAATTTGCGAGAATGCCAGTCTTAGAGTGGACTAGGCAGAGAAGGCGCGCCTCATCACAGTACTTTATGCAAAGAAGTTGCGTCGACTGAGTTTTCCTGTTTTAACCCGGACATCATGCTATTGACAGTTGGAGCCACTTGATTCATCGAGTTTAAACATATTTAATCGAAAAAAAACCTTAACACTGGTTTTCACCACCTGTAGTCCACGGCAATGGAAAAAGGCTGTGGAGCGGTTGCGGACTCGTCCTAACATACAGGCTATAAAACTCGTAAATTCACATGGTTCCTACCAGGGATGAGCGGAGTTCCGCGTTCCGCATTCCGAAAACCGCAGAAAACGGCGTGGAATGAGAAAATATTGGGTCATCTGGGGGACGTAAGAGAACACTAGATGATTTCTGGATTTTTCCGCGTTTAGCGTTCCGAAAACCGCATTCCGCTCTTTTTTCAGACGTTTCGCGCCAGATTTCCGAAACCCGAGAAATTTTTTTTTGTTCAGAAATCGGAAAACCTATTTCCGAAATTTCATGTCTTTATTCCGCTCATCCCTGGTTCCTACGCGTGCTGGTGCGGTGGTTAGAGACAATGAGAGAGCGGGGGGCAGACGGAGGCTGAGGCATCGCGCGCGCCGCTCGCGCCTCGACTGATGTGAATTACGACGTTTTATAGAGGGTACTTCAGTTTGTTAGTGGTATCACTCACTTTTTTCGAAACATCTGTGATAGATCGATAGGTCTGTATTTTCAATGATACGGCTACATCTGTGGAAACAATGAAAACAGGTAAGCAATGAAAACAGGTGAAAATGTGAGAGTGGAAACAAAAACTCACCGACCAATCACAGTTATTTTGACAAAATGAGTGATCACGCAATTAGACTATAGTATGTTAGGAAGATTCCGCAACCGCACCACGTCCTTCCTTCATTGCTGTAGACTGTAAGAATCATTTCATATAGAGGAAGAAGTCCTCTCACATTTGTAGACTTTTGGCTAAGATACACCTAGCGAGTTAAAATCTTTTTGGCTTTCTTGTTAACACAGGTGGACTTAGGTGACTACCAAGCAACACTACAAACCCATCCGCTGCCTCATCTGTAATTCCAGCGAGAAGACTGTCTTCCAGCAAGGCAATGCCACTACTGACGTTAGCTGACCAACGCCGGAGAGGTTGAAATCGGATTGTGTTCCTAACCTGGCTTGGTTACATAGTTTGCTGACCCGTCCCCAACAATGTGGAAAACCTTTGCGACATTGTTGCAAGGCAAGCTAGTGGGAATTATGGCCAGTTTTCTCCCGTTCTAGAGGTAAAGATTGCAGTTGAGGAGATGTGGGGCGGTATCATATACTTGTTCCGAATCGAATAATCGGATGAGTATCCGACTGTTTCAGTCGGATAAAAAAGTCGACTTTTTATTCGACAAGTCGGTTATTCGAAAAAGTGCGATATCCGACTACAGTCGAAAAGTCGAATATTCGAAAAAGTGCGATATCTGACTACAGTCGAAAAGTCGAATATTCGAAAAAGGGCGATATCCGACTACAGTCGAAAAGTCGAATATTCGAAAAAGTGTGATATCCGACTACAGTCGAAAAGTCGAATATTCGAAAATGTGCAATATCCGACTATAGTCGAAAAGTCGGATATTCGAAATAAATTTCATCTGGAACAAGTATACTGCATAGTTTACATGTTCCGAATCAAATAATCGGACGAATATCCGACTGTTTCAGTCGGATAAAAGTCGACTTTTATTCGAAAAGTCGAATATTCGAAAAAGTGCGATATCCGACTACAGTCGAAAAGTCGAATATTCGAAAAAGTGCGATATCCGACTACAGTCGAAAAGTCGAATATTCGAAAGAGGGCGATATCCGACTACAGTCGAAAAGTCGAATATTCGAAAAAGGGTGATATCCGACTACAGTCGAAAAGTCGAATATTCGAAAAAGAGTGATATCCGGCTACAATCGAAAAGTCGAATATTCGAAAATGTGCAATATCCGACTATAGTCGAAAAGTCGGATATTCGAAATAAATTTCATCTGGAACAAGTATACTGCATAGTTTACATGTTCCGAATCGAATAATCGGACGAATATCCGACTGTTTCAGTCGGATAAAAAAGTCGACTTTTTTTTCGAAAAGTCGAATATTCGAAAAAGTGCGATATCCGACTATAGTCGAAAAGTCGAATATTCGAAAAAGTGCGATATCCGACTTTAGTCGAAAAGTCGAATATTCGAAAAAGGGCGATATCCGACTACAGTCGAATATTCGAAAAAGGGTGATATCCGACTACAGTCGAAAAGTCGAATATTCGAAAAAGTGTGATATCCGACTATAGTCGAAAAGTCGAATATTCGAAAATGTGCAATATCCGACTATAGTCGAAAAGTCGGATATTCGAAATAAATTCCATCTGGAACAAGTATACGGTATCATATCTTCCGGCCCAGGAATTTGGCTGCGAGTACGCTCTAACAACACGTCGATATTCCTGGTCATTGCGAAGGACTAGTTTGTATTTGTTCATCACAGGTGTAGCCTGCATGGTCGAATTACATGGAATAAATGCAACAAAGAATGAATACATAAAACGGGAAGCCTAAACAATAGTATGTAGTAGCTCTTGAAACAGGCTTGGACATCCAACGTCATCAACTACTGATCCCAGTTACGTTTGAACGCGGAAAGAGTTGTAGGGAGGCTGCCCTCCTGTGTAGCTTCTCAAACTCACTTCCGGCTCTATTAACAAAGAAATGGTGCTCCACTGTTCCTGACTCTGTTACGGACGAGCTTTACTTTGCTTCCTCTTGTAGTAGATGCCCTAAGTTGGAGGAAGCATGACCATACAAGATCTTATAAACCATCAACAGATCGAACGTTTTCCTTCTGCAGGACAGCGACTCCAGTTGTAGCTTCTTATTGCTAGCAATACTGCAGGGCATTTCACTTAGAGGGTTCCGCGTTGTCGTCATTCCTCACAGCCAGGAATGATCTACAGTGAATGATCTTAGGGTTAAGAAACTGTATGTTAAACGAAGATGTAGTGCTGTAGAACACAAGTTGAGTCATCGAGCCACAAATATCTACTCCGCTATTATTTTGGGCATGGAAAATGGAAATTGCCAACAAGTTTTTTTTTCTGAAATTGTTATTTAAAGATGTGATCCTATGGCTATGAAACGCCCTGTATTTCACCATGACTTCAAATCGCGCGCGCGAACCTCGCATTGTCACGGCTCGGAAAACGAGTGTGGCCAAGAGCGATGCGATAGTGCCCCCCCCCGTTTGCGATAGCACCGCGTCATTTGTGCTGTTTAGCATAATGAAGATGATGTTACAACCAGAAGGAAAATATCCACTTCATTTGGCAATCGAGATGCACCGTTTAAAAATCGTGCGCAGGATGTTAGAGCTGGGAGCGGATGTATCTGTGAAAGATATGAATGGAAACAATGCGATTCATTTCGCCTCTCTAGCAAGTGTCCAGATGCTTGAGGTTTGTTTTGAGCTTATGCTTACACCTACCGCTACCTCATTTTTTATTAAATAAAGTGTTTTGTGAACATCAGTTGTTTGCCGGTTTGCCTAAGCTCCTGATACGGGTGGTGCTCGTTTTGTGACCAAGGGCGCGAGGTTAGGTAAACGAGGCTTCACGACGTAGACGAGCATAACAGAGGCCTAGAGATTCCGTTCAATAACGCGGCGCCCTCGCGCGCTCTCCTTCTTCTTCCTAGCAGCCACTGATAGGGGTTTCGTCACAAGTTGAGGAACTAGGCGACCAGCACTGGATTCGTCCACAAGTCTATCGTACTGGGCGTTGTTGGCTTCGTCGGACAATCAAATAAGTGCTTAGTGTCGGTGCCTTGGTTTCGACACAGGCTAGCTATTGTGGATCCTGTGCAGGTAAGACATTAGCAATCGAGAATTTTCGCAGTGTAACGAAGCGAGGATACACCTGGCGCGCCTGCCGAGCTTGGACTCGGTATCACATACCCTGGGCGGCACATCACCGAGAATAGGGTTGACTGCCGCTTTGGCGAGATGATCCTTCAGTAACTGGGTGTGCTCCGCGCGTAAGAGACGAAGCCGTTCTTGATGCGAGTCGGTCCATCTCTGTACATTCACCTTGTTCGGAGCATCGGCAAACGGCCCTCTGATCGACCTCTCTTTTACGGAATTTAATAGTCTTCTATACGAATGATTAGGCTGCTCAAGGACATTAGTTTTTCCAACTTTTGTAGATTATTTGAGAAAATCGTCAAGAAGGCCATAGTAGACCACCTAGATCAACACAATATTTTGTCAGATCATCAACATGGGTTTAGGAAAGGTAGGTCCACAGTAACTGCAATGCTGGAGTCCCTCAATGATTGGACTTCAGACTTAGATGCTGATAAAAGCTGGATGTTATCTATTTCGACTTTGAGAAAGCATTCGATAAAGTCATTCATACTAAACTACTAGAGAAGATGAAACATTTGGGTGTTCATTCAAGGATAGTCAACTGGGTAAAATCTTTTTTGGAGCAGAGGACATTCCAGGTTAAAGTCAACAGAGCTTTTTCTTCAGTAAGGAGTGCACCGAGCGGGGTCCCCCAAGGAAGCGTTCTATCCCCAATTTTGTTCAATATTTACGCCGTCGATCTTCCATATCTAATTGAAAATCTTGGAATTAGATGCAAAATGTTTGCTGACGATCTAAAAACATATCATTCCTTAGATATTGGTGCTCTATCCCCCATTCAAAGCGCCATTAATGCGATTTCTAAGTGGTCCAGCACCAATATGCTTCCACTATCAGCGCATAAAACAAAGGTACTGCACCTTGGTAAGAATAACCCCAGACTATCATACGAAATCAATGGTATACCTCTTAAAAAACAGATTTGGTTAAAGATTTGGGGTTTCTCATCAATTCTCGACTTGATTTTGATGACCATCTAAACATTATTGCCGCCAAGGCAGAGAACAAACTTTTCCTACTTTTTAAATCGCTCAAATCTAAGGATCCCTTTTTGCTTATACAAGCGTACAAAACTTATGTACGTTCCATTTTAGAATATGGTACAAGCATTTTCTTCCCTCATAAGAAAACCTGTATTATAAAGGTGCAAAAAACTCAAAACAGCTTCACTGGAAAAGCCTTCATCAGATCACTTGGCATCACATACCGTAGTATACTCCGTGGGATAATAAGAAATAGAATGCTTAATTTGGACACGTTACTTTTCAGGGGTAATAGAAATGACATACTTTTAGTGAACAGAATTCTTAGTGGAAAAGTAAAGGTAAAAAGGCACTCGTTTTTCAGACTGATCGCTTCAAACACGAGAGGTGAGAGGTTTAAGCTTGATTTTCGCCGACCCAAGTCGTCTTTTGCACGCAACTTCTTCACCTTTCGCGCCGGGGTGGAGTATGCAAATATGAGTAGAGTAATTAGCATATCTGATAAATTCGCGCTTTTTAGAAGAGATGTTAGTCGTTACCTACATCGTAGAGATACAGATTCCCGTTCAGTTGTCTAACTCGTAACTAAGAAGCTACAAATTTGTTGTGTTTTGATTACATGTTGTGTTGTTGCCACATGCGCTTGCGCGTGTAATAAAAGTAAAAAGTAAAAGGACATTAATGAACATCTGCTGAGCTTGGAGCTGACAATGCTCCTTCACTGCTAGCCATGATTTTCTGATCGACCACCTTCCTGGTATTTGTAAAAACCCTATTTTAGCTGCTTGAGGAATGATAAAACTTTCATCATTTTCTTTATAAAAAATTCAAAAATAATTTCGCCCAAACTTCCCTCAAAGAGGATATTTGAGGCGCTGAACACGAGTATGAGGCACGTTTTTGATATTCCAAACGATAATGACAGTTTACGGCAGATAAATTTTATTTTAACTACAGAGCTCGCAACTTCTACGCCCATAACTTTTTCTTTTCCAATTACTCGGGGAGCTAGCATAGGGTTTTTTATGACTACCCGGGAGGTAGTCGGTCAGAAAAACCTGGTCTCATGGATAGTTCTGGCGACCAGATCTGGTCATTCCATTGTTATTCCAGGAACTGTCCGACACGATGTGCTGCCAGACAGGTGCAGCATACTCCAGTGCAGGCTGCAGAATAGCTAGATATGTCGTCAAGATTGTCTCTGTGCTGCAACCCCAGGACGTTCCTCCTAGGGCTCTGAACACATTAAGCTTTGCCTTGATAATTGCCTGCTTCTGTTCAGCATTTTTGTGAAACTTCAGTGATGGGTCCAATATGAGGCCCAGCAGTTTGGGAAATTTCGCTGTAGGCAAGAGGTCACCATCCCACCTGACAACAGGTTGGGCGCTGTGTTCCTTTGGGTCAGATGTGAATACCGAAACAGAAGACTCCGCCGCGGAAACTGTGAGCATAATACTTTCGAAAAATATTGTAATCTTGACGAGATAGTCGCTGATCTTGTTCACGGCTACCTGTATGTCGCGATTACGGCCCATGATGGTGATATCGTCGCCATGCGCAATAATTTTTATATCTTAAGGAGGCTCAGGTAGGTCTTCAATATACAGGCTGAAGAGAGCAGGTGACAAAACTCCACCCTGCGGCACACCGGCTGCTACAGGTATACTATCGGAGACGTGATTCTGGAATAGCATTTTGGCCTGACGGCCCTTCGTAAATGCTGCGATCCAACGCTTCTGCCACGGTTGTAGCGAGGACTTCAATAGTTTCTCGGACAAAAGTCCTAGGTTGACAGATTCAAATGCTTTGGTGAGATCGAGGGCAGCGGCCACTGTTCTAACAAGGGACCACTTCGAACGAAAAATGGACTTCTGAAAAACGGTCTTTTGAGGGTTGTAGAGGAGTTAAAAAGACAATTTGAGATTTTAAAATTTCACTCAGTCCTCACGGGTGGATCAAAAACGATCAAAAAAGGAAAGAAACCAGAACGTTGTATTGGGAGGACGTAGCACAAATGTGACCCCCACAGTGGCCTTGAAATCATCTGAAAAGGTTCTCCTAAGAGTTTGAAGATGAAATCTAGTTAGGTTCTCGAGTTATGACTTGTTTATTGATCCCCTGAACAATGCTCGTTGCATTCAAACCACCGATCAGAGCAATGTGATAGTTGGGGTGGGCTGGCATCACATCATGGCTCAGCCGGTTAGGCGTTGGATTACGAAGCAATTTAAAGATGGTTCGAATACTGTGGGATCATTACTGCATTATGGCTGATAGTAATGGCATTTCTATGTGTTCACCTTACTTGTTTTGAGCTTTAAGAGCGTCTCTTGTTTTTTATACCTCTTTTCTTATTCTGCGGAGGTAACGTGATATAAATGGAGAACGGTTCACATCAATGAAAACCCGCCCTTAATTCGGAGAAACATTTTAGGGGACTTATTTTGATATATAACGCTGGAAAAATAGTTCGGACAAAATGAAACTTCGTGGACTTGTTCCTTGATCAATGACCAGTCTTTTTTCCAACAGAAATAATTATTGTAAACAGAAGTGGGTTCACCTAAACTACAAAATCCATTGCAGTAACCTAATACCTTAGCGCACGTCTCGAAGACTCAAGAAAACCTGGCTATTGTAGATTGAATGTAGTTTTTTGGAGCCATTTTGGACGTAGAATACAAGTATGCTCTTCGCAGCTTCTCTGAAGAAAAAAAACTACTCTGAAAAAAGTTACAGGCGTTTTTTCTAAGCCTCGCGAAAAGGCAACGGTACCCATCAAGGAATTTTTAGGGTGGTTTAGAAAAAAATTTTGGATTCGGCTCAAAACTTGTATGTAGGGGTAATCTAGGGTGCTGAACACGAATCTAGAGTTCGTTTGCAGAAATTCTGAGGTTTACTGTAGTTTACGGTAGTTGTCCTGACATAGAGGGCCTAAACCTGCCTTAATAATTTGAAAATTGACAAATGAACATCAAATTCGTATTCAGCACCCCGAACTTGAGTGAAATCTTTTTGGTCAAATTTTTGATCAGCAATTTTGAGTCAAATCTAAGACTTTGACCCAACTACCGTATACCCACCGTAATCTACCGTAATCTGTCAAAAATCGATATACTGGCCTCAGATTCGTTATGAGCACTTTAAATAACTCCAGAGAGCGAAGTTTGGTTCCTAAATTTTTTTTCGACCTTTGGAGCCCCACGAGGTAATGAAATATGCTCAATACCATTTTCGGGGGGGTCAGAGATCAAAAAAAAATTCACCCAAACTCCGTCCCAGGGGGTAATTTGGGGCGCTGAACACTAATCCAAGGTCCGTTTCCTGGTTTTTAGCGGATTTCATCAGGTTAGGGTGCATTGAATGGCATTTTACCTACCGCAACCCACTGTTTGGTGGTTTTTGATCTACCTGTGAGGACTGAGTGAAATTTCAAAATCTTAAATTGTTTATTCTTACGCCCTCTACAACTCTCAGAAGACCGTTTTCGAAACTCCATTTTTTGTTCAAAGTGGTCTCTTGTAAGAGGCTTTGTGGTATTGAACCCATCGACCGCATAGCTGACAATCTCCAGGGGCCGGATTCATCAATCTTCAGTTGGGTTTGGGTTGGCCCACGGTAAGTCTTACCGAGTCCGTAACCTACCCAGCGCGTAAAATTCTGATTCACCAAGCGCGAATCAGTGTCGGTTGAGATGACCGAGACCTATTGGCGTGAATTCAAATTCGACTGCACACAGTACGTGCAAGTTGCCGGGATATCCCCAAAATCAGAATAAAACCTACTTCCGAGAACTTTTCGAGAGAGCGTGACGTTACGACCGCTTTGAGGATAAAGGAGGATGATCTTTTCTGTTTGCAGGTAATAATTATCCAAAACGCTTGTTTGAAAAAAGGTTCAATACTTCTAGTAAACTAGCAAGATATTAATTCCCGGCCTATAAAACATACTGATTGCGGAGCGTCCCTGCGTTCGCTCTTCTTAAACGTTTTTGAACCACTTATTTGAAGGAGGTCAGCGAACGAGTTGAAAAACACTGGTGAATGAAAAAAAAACAGGAAGAAAACACAAGCATACTTGCCAAAATATCTCCGTGATAAATCTATGATAAAAAAAAGCTCCGATTCGTCAACAAGCTGTACAAAAAGCGAAAGAAAAATTACCTCTCCATTCCGTAATGATAAAGATTGAAGAATGGTAGCTACACATGGTATAATTATAGGCCCAAAAGGTAAAATGAAGGCAAGGATGGATTGTATTAAGCTAACCGTAGGTGGCTCACAACATCAGATCAAGTGTGAGAACAACCACGGCTAACGGATACAAATCATACAGGATAATTCCTCGTCAACTGGAAGTGGTTTAACAGCTTGAAAGCCAACGAAACAGCAAATGAACGATGTTGAGCTTCAATAAAACCTAACTGAAAGAGTGCTGTTTAAATAGTTAACTCTAAAAATAATAGTGACCGGCTAGGAATATCAATTAGATTTCAATTTAATATTAATTATTATTCAAATTTACTGATGAAAAAATATATTATTTCTAATTTAATGTCTAACCCATTGCTTCACCGTTGGGATTCTAATAATTCACTACAGTGATAAGTTTCTTTCTTAATGGAAAATTGCATTCGCAGATACATATATTAGATAGCTTCAAAAATGGTTTTGAAAAATAATTTGGTTGAGAATTCACTGAAGCCCAGCCTTTTAGCGAGAAAAAATTCATAATACAGAAAAATTAATGTTTTATTAAGCGTGGGAACTTAAAACTTCACTAACATAAATCAATTCATAACAAACATTAATTATCTTAAGGCTTCACTGTGACAAAAGCACCTATAAAAACATTGTTGATAATCACTCATAAAAAATTATTCTGGAACACAGAAAGGGTAAAAAAACTTTTTGCAAATCGAATACTACAGATTGTTAGAAATAATAGTAATTTTGAGTAGTGAGTACAACAGGTACTTCCCGGAGAGTAGTAGCCAAGAGAATAGTAGCTGCAGCCGAATAAATGGTAGAGAATACGAAGCAGATGACAGAATAATCATCCGCGCGAATCGATACCGAATTTTGGCATGATTCCAAAACCAGCAACGCTTACATTGGCCATGGGGCGCGCGGTTTAGCGGTGGCGCACGATATCTACTGGGTTGGTTAGCTGCCTACCAGCCTCTTTTGTCTGGTAGCCCTGACCCACTAACCAACTGAGCAAAGCGTGGGTTGGTAGGTTGATGAATTGCTGAAATGGTGCTGGGTTGGTAGGTTAGGGGCGCTAACCGTGGGTTAGCACATTGATGTATCCGGCCCCAGAAGGGTAGTGGTGGTGGGGTGAAGCTTTCTTAATCCATGTTGATGTTGCTGTGCCTCAGTCTGCTCTGCCAGGTCCCTCACGATCAACTTTTCAGCTAATTTGACGACGGGCAATGAAAGGCTAATTAATCGAAAACCTTTTGCCGTGCTTTGCGATTTGCCTGGCTTAGGCAGGGGTATCACATTGGCCGTATTCCATGCTTGTGGTAGAGTGCAGGTACCGAAAGAAGTGTTTGTGATATCTGCTATCATCGGTAGAAGTTCTGTGGGAAGCCTCTTTGGGATGGCTGCGGAGATACCATCAGGTCCGATAGCCTTCCAATTCCGCATTTCTTTGACAGCCTTCTCCACTTGAGCAGGAGTAAAGATCTCAGTAGCAATGTGTTGAACGTTCGTCTGTAGCACGCACGAGGTGATAGGATGACTTTATTGACTAACGTTTCGGCGGATTCGCCCTCGTCGGAGTCTGAAACGGTCAAATTTATTTGTAAAATTAATCGGCCAAATGTAGATACTATCCTACAGAAATTCAGACAAATTTTCCAAAACGAATGGCACGGGAACATAGAACTGAGTGGCTTACCTGTTCAAGAGTCCTCAGAAAACCATGTGATCAGTAGAACAGCAAAGCGGGTACCAGAGTGACAGAAAGTACCCTAATCAGAAGCAGAGTCTGATGTAGGGTTGGAGTTCCCGTGTTATATTTATACCCTCGTCCTTCCGGTTGATCTTAGGATCTCTCGCACTGATCCAGAACGCTTCCAGCGCTTTTCGCGCACTAGTTTGGGCCTCCCGCGCTAGGATCTCCACTCTTACCCCAAAATCATCTCCCTCATGGCAATTAACCCTGTGGCAGCCCAGTGCAGTGCCGACCCGCGACCTTTCTTTACCATCTAGGTGTTCCTTAATTCGCACATGTAAGGGGCGAGCCGTTTCGCCGATATACTCTTCACGGCAGCTCTGACATGTGATAATGTAGATGAAGCCCGAAGCAGCGCAGTCGCCCTCCTTGCCTGCTGGGCAGATGACGCAATGTGGGGTAACGCATGCGCGGTCATATTGGCGATTGCGAACCAACTGCTGCTTCAAATTACTGGGAGGGATGGTCAGTAAAGATACAGAATCTTCCAACCCCGCCCCGCGCAAGCATTTTCTGATAGCGCTGCTCACCTCTTCCGAAATGAAGGGCATTTTGAACAGGGTTCTATCGCTTTGCTGCATGTTCCGGCCCCGATGGTCGCCGTGGGTGGGCCTAGTCCTTCCTAAATGTGTTTCGTAGCCGTTGAGTGTCGCAATTTGGCTAGCAAGCCTTTTCGACTCCTCACGCTCTTCTGCGCCCGAACACGCATTTTTAGCGGTGCGAAACATGTTTTTACCAACCGCTCTTTTTATCTGTGTAGGGTGCGCGGACCGCCAGTGGACGAGAATATTTTTGCTTGATGGTTTGCGGTACCATTTTGTGGTTTTGTTGCCCCCTACCAGCTTAATTTGGACGTCTAGGAAAGGTAACCAGCCCGCTGACGGCTTTTCCCGAGTTATTTTGATATGCTCTGACTGGCTGTTCATTAGGGCGAAACATTTGTCCATCTCCTCCTGCATTGAACAGATTATGAGACAGTCATCGATGTAGCGCCGGTAGAACAACGGAACAGATTCGAGCACGGGTGCCTCGATTTTCGCCATGAAAGCGATTGCAAGCGTTGGTGCCAGCCGTTGCCCCATAGCCAGCCCACATGTGGCGGTCCGCGCACCTTTCACAAACAAAAAGAGCGGTGGTTAAAAACATGTTTTGCACCGCTAAAAATGTGTGCTCTGGCGCAGAAGAGCGTGAGGATTCGAAAGGCTTGCTAGCCGAATTGCGACACTCAACGGCTACGAAACACATTTAGGAAGGACTAGGCTCACCCACGGCGACCATCGGAGCCGGAACATGCAGCAAAGCGAAAAAAAACCCTGTTCAAAATGTCCTTCATTCTGGAAGAGGTGAGCAGCGCTATCAGAAAATGCTTGCGCGGGGCGGGATCGGAAGATTCTGTATCTTTACTGAACATCCATCCCAGTAATCTGAAGCAGCAGTTGGTTCGCAATCGCCAATATGACCGCGCATGCGTTACCCCACATTGCGTCATCTGCCCAGCGAGCAAGGAGGGCGACTGCGCTGCTTCGGGCGTCACCTACATTATCACATGTCAGAGCTGCGGTGAAGAGTATATCGGCGAAACGGCTCGCCCCTTACAAGTGCGAATTAAGGAACACGTAGATGGTAAAGAAAGGTCGCGGGTCGGCACTGCATTGGGCTGCCACAGGGTTAATTGTCATGAGGGAGATGATTTTGAGGTGAGAGTGGAGATCCTCGCGCGGGAGGCCCAAACTAGTGCGCGAAACGCGCTGGAAGCATTCTGGATCAGTGCGAGAGATCCTAAGATCAACCGGAAGGACGAGGGTATAAATATAACACGGGAACTCCAACCCTACATCAGACTCGGCTTCTAATTAGGGAACTTTCTGTCACTCTGGTACCCGCTTTGCTGTTCTACTGATCACATGGTTTTCTGAGGACTTTAGAACAGGTATGCCACTCAGTTCTATGTTTCCGTGCCATTCGTTTTGAAAAATTTGTCTGAATTTCTGTAGGATAGTATTTACATTTGACCGATTAATTTTACAAGTAAATTTGACCGTTTCAGACTCCGACGAGGGCAAATCCGCCGAAACGTTAGTCAATAAAGTCATCCTATCACCTCGTGCGTGCTACAGACAAACGTTCAACACATTGTTCTGATGCCGAGGTTTATCGAGAGTCGAACTTGGAGATCTCAGTAGCGTTCATCAGCGGCAGACGGCTTAGTTCTCTTACCGTGACTCTGTTTTGTACGCCTCGCTTGGTACGTATGATGAAAAAAATGTTGCCAAGAGCATATGCGGCAGCCTTTCCTGATTTAATGACGCTGTCAACGAACTCCATGGTAGAGTTCGATGAGGGGGCGGACTTGCCAGATATCTTCTTCAATACTTTGTTCCGGCGGCTTCAAAATTCAATTTATAAGTGACCTTCTCCCAGCTGTCTTTCTTGTGCTCGTTCAAATCTTTTTTCATCTCTTCATCCAGCTTGGCCACCCCAGGATCCAAATGACTCTCAGCACTCTTTTCATTTCTTGTCCTGATCTTCTGTAGTATCTCCCTGGTGACATTAGGTAGAAACTTTTCACACTTTCTTCACGTATGGCCGCTTTCGTAGCCTTCCGGATGGCGTCAGATATGTGACGCTCTTTCTGGTGCAAATCGCCATTCTATGGATATTCAGCTACCTGGCGGAGCGCAACCTCTCTGAACAGGACCCAGTCAGCAAGGCCTAAATTGGGATAAGAGCGATGACGAACACCAGTATAAGGAGCAAGAGAGTTAGTTAGTTAAGGGAGATGTTTGGGCTAGATGATCGGTCGTTTGCAGAGAGACGAGTGGGCTGGCCATCGTTTAAGATAACCGGATCGCACTCTTCCGCCCATTCTTCGACTTCTTCTCCTCTGGCGTCAGACTCAAGCACAGAACAGAACGTGTGAGCATTGAAGTCACCTGCAAAGACAGCTGAAGGGGAGAGGGAGAAGTCATGCAACCGCTTAAGAAGAGGTGGGGGGTTGTAGGTTGGGGGACAAGAAGTGGAGGGAGGGATGTAAATATTAAATAGAGATAATGGGGTTCCAGAGGGAGGTGAACGGGAACGTACTCGAGAGTGTCGTTCTTAGAAACATTTGGAATTAGATGAGAGGGGAAGCTAGAAAGCACAAATGTAGAAACTCCGCCTCCAAGAGCTGTCCTTGGGATGTGATAGGCAGTATAGCCAGGAATGTTTGGTTGGGGATAAGTGGTAGAGGGATAGAGTTTGGTTTCTTGAACCATAATAACATCCGGATGATGAGTACGGGCGAAGAGAGAGAGTTAAGACAGTTTGGCACGAAGGCCGTTGAAATTATCTGTACAATAGAGATTGGGCGGTTGGTGAATGAGGAATCAGAATTACTGGAGGCGGAGCACAGAACACAACGGAAAGAAGAGTCGTGATGCCTTACAGAACTAAGACCTGAACAGGAGAAGTGCACCCACCTTTGGCGTCCAAAGCAATGGGCGCTTTTTCCTCTCCAGGTGACTTTCTTGCTGCAGGTGGCACATGGATACTTCTGCATATTTCCAGGGTTCCTCTCGACACCAGCCCTTTGTTGTAGAATCTTCAGGAGAGGAGGGCGGCCAGCATCTCTCCCAGGGCAGAAACCCTCTCGATGGAGGGAGTGATGTCGGTTTGCACGGAGTTGATCTTGCTTCCTCCACACGGTCACGGCACGAACGTACGACATCTCGGCAGCCGCGCGCTCTCATTCCTCCTGACCCTCCCTCTTGGGTAGCGTCCATACGTGGCGAGAGCGTGCGTTTCCGCTGCTATGCGCCATTCAACGCTCTTGAACGCTGAAGGATGCCCGCACACGCAAACATGGGAAGCACCCTTTGCATCGTGTAGGTTCGTTTGACAAGTTTGACCATGTGATCATTTTCGCGGTTGACTGATCATTTCCAGCGGTCTGTGAAGGCCGTGGTGGATTAATGGGTAACGAAGGCTATAGTTTTGTAACATGTTAGATGATCCCTGCTTCTGAGATGGAGCATTAGACTTGGAACTTGCTGTTTTTTTTTCGAGCGGACGTGAGCGCGCGAGGACAAGCGCACAAAAGCGGCTAGCAAATCATATGCCGACGATGACCATCGATTTTGCGTAATCGCGCGCCCTCCCTCGTAATGTATGGACGCTGCCTTATATATCTTAACGGCCACCCCCCCCCCCGATACGATCGGACATTCGGTCTTGATTACTTCTTACCACGTTTCTGATCACGACGCCAGGCATTCCAAATTGAGGTCCTCACCCCGTGGTTTAAATCGAGTTGTTAATTACTCGAGTAATTTTGGCGCATCGCGACGCCAACCACGGCTTCACCTTGCCGTGGTCGGCGTTCAGCTGCAATTTTGTAGCTCGCTACATCTTGTGAGCGGTGGAAATTGATATTAGATTGGTTCGCTATTCCTGACTTCCTATTATACATAAGTTCGTGGCGTTTTTATTTTGGGTTGCTGATCGAATTCATAGCGCGGGTGCAGTTCGGCTGGTACACGTGACGCGCGCGGTGCAACACCGCTACGTGCGCGCCGTCGTTGGAGCGCGTTAGTTGAGCGCCAATTAGTGTTGTTTCAGAGTGGCGACGGTTAACGAGCCCCAACGACAACGTGAACACAGGTTTTCCGGCGCGCGCGTCATGTGCGCCAGCCGAACTGCTCCCGCGCTGTGAATTTGGTCAACTTTTCTTTTCAATTTTCCTCTCGTATCGAAGGTCCATCGTGTTACTGTAAATGCTTACGCAATGAATAAGTATTATACACAAGGACGAAATCTAATTGTTGTATCGCGACGGTATGCACAGCCTTCGGTTCAAAAAGAAGTTTGATGAAACGCCATTAACTCTAGTAGAATGAAAAGTCAAGAATGCAAAACCATGCTTTTTTTTTCGTATACCAGATCGGAAGACCAAATGCGCTGAGCATGGCAGGGCGAAGCCGCAATCGACGTTGGAATATCGATGATGAGTGGCTCCAAACTCACAGGATCGGGCTCATGGCCTTCTTGACGTACTCTAAAAACTGAGAACCTAGCTAGAACTTATGGGGAGTCTCATGCGCTAAAGTTACTCGAGTAACAAACAACCCCATTTCCTCACAACCTCATGTTTGGACGCCTGACATATATCTGGCATTGATTTAATCATTGGAAACTTGGTCGTAAACATGCCAGGCAAAATGCTCAATTGTATCAGGAGCTTAGGTAGACTGAGTTTAACCTAAGGGATGATAAGAAAAGTATAATACGATTGGTAAAAAGCACGGCGCACTAAGTCTTCGCTCTGGATAGGTCGAATATGTGACATCGTGTAATAAGGACTTGTGATCATATGGACTTCATTCTGATATTAAGAGTATACTATAGCTTCTTGCCCTAATACCTCTTCCTGAAGTTTCTAACACTGCTTCACTCTGCTCGGCTCATGCTGTCGTATTCATCCTTCTTTCTCATCGACTGTTCTATTCCTCACTGAGGAGCCCTGGCCTAGCCGTTTGATAAAGTTCGTCTGAGGCCAGGGGCGAAACGAACTTTGTCAACTTCACTTTCATACCTTTCCGCTTTTGATTAACTGCCTACGAGTAATCAGAAGATTGGATCTAATATAATTATAAAATGGCAATCATTTCATTGTCCGTACTTGATGTGTATTCTTATACAGATGAACTTTGCATGCGTCTTAGTATAATTTATTGCCAGCAACTTCCTATAAGTGCATGTGTATAATATGCCTTCCGGTCTTTTATTAATATTATTTCCTCACCGCCTTACCTGATGACTGGTTGTCTGCACTGACCTAGGGGGTTTCAATCTGAAAATAAGGTGCATGTACGGCAGAAGTGAGATTGTTCATCGGTTCGATTTATTCTCCCACAGTTTGTGCCTCCATGAATTCATGTTCTAAAGGATATATTTAATACATGCGCGCCCTCTATCAGTTCTATCGCAATTCGTGTCCATAGGTGTTGGTCTTCTAGGAAATACGCTCAAATGACGATGAATTCTGCAGAAACTGATTGTATGGTTTCCGTATTCGATTTAGTCTGACGCATGGACCAGGCGCCTGGCCGTTCGGTGTTGGCGGCATCATTGCCCGACGGGGTTTCGATTCGCGCGCGGCCATCTACCGTCGCAATCCCATCCATTCATCAGACTGAATTGATTACGTGAACTCAAAATGTCTATTCAGTGAGCTGCGCTCAGTTGATTTTCGAGATTCCGTTCTCGTTCGAAGTTGATGCCACCTGCAATGCACTGACGCGAATGCAGCTGAGATCGCACGCGCACAGTTCACTGGCGAGACTTTTTGTCGAGAACCTAAATCACCCTCAGTCACTTTACATGACGTAAAACCGTGATAGCGAAATACCAACACTGATCTGTTGTCCATTGATTGGGAGTTTTCAACATCTTTGTCATTATCTGCTTTCATTTCCGATGCCGACGGAAACTCAGAAGGACTACCGAAATTTCAATTTTATTACTGTTAAGTCTCTGACGGACACAGATTAGAAACATTTGGATTGCTAGAAAACAGCAGAATATGTAGGTTAAGTGTAGTGCAGCGCCGTCACCGTTGTGGTGGTGGTGGCTGGTCGTTAACGGCTCGTTGAAGTGCAGGAAGCGGTGGTGGCGACTTGTGGTGGAACGGCTGGCAGGTAGTCGGTGAGTCGAGAAGGTCCCAGCAGCGCTGCGGCAGGGTTTATATGTGCATCGACGTGGCCTGTGATTGGCGGATAAAAAAACCCGCCTACTTGGTGATCGGTCGACAGTGAAAACCGATAAGTGATCTACATAACAGCACCTCCCTTCTCAAAACTTTGCTACGGCCTAGGGAAAACAATTCGAAATCAACCGACTAAAGCCCATATCGTTTTGGTTTGCGGTGCTGTCGAGTTGACCTTCGTAACGTTACCGGAGCAAAGCAATTGTTCAGGGTTTACTAGTCAACTCCTCCGTGTGTTGTGCGACTCGTTCGAGGTTGCGCATAGTCTTTACAAGGGAACTACTATAGGTCATACTAACCATTCCAAATGGAATGTTCTGTTCTAGAACCATTTTCGGACGAAAAGTCCGAATATGCCCATCGCAGCTGCCTAGAATCACTCTGAAAAAAGTTATAGGCGTTTTTTCTCTGATTTTCCTACCTATTTTACCCTACAAAAAGCGGATTAGTCTTACGAAAATTCGGAAACGGACCTCATATTCTTGTTCAGGTCCCAAAACAACCCCCGTAGGCAAAGTTAGGGTAGAAGCACATTTTCCGAACTTAGCCCAGACTGATAGCGTTTCGGAACGGTTTTTCGGTTCAGCGTTCTATTATATAAGTTACGGGGTGCAGAAAGCATTGAAGAAAAATATTCTAGATTCGACTTAAAGTTCGCCCGGGGAGATGTTTGGGTGCTGATCACGAATCTAAGATTTATTTGTCGTTTTTTTTCAAAGTTTTCGACTAAATTCGTTTGAAGCTCCCCACTGGCAGAAAAATTTGACGGCAAAATCGGGACTTAAATGATTTTCGGAATATGACGACAGATGTGGCTCAAATCTTTCCTCTGGGGGTTATTAGGAGTGTTCAACACGAACCTGATGTCAGTTTGTTGATTTTTGGCCGCTTCCTGTAGTTTGCGGTGGGTAAACGGTAGTTTGATCAAAGTCTCAGATTTGTCTTGAAGTTTCTATGTGGGGGTGTCGATTTTCGAATTATTGAGGTAGGTTTAGCTCCTTAAATGGCAGTCCAGAATACCTTCACATAAAGAGTTTTCTTAAGGACATCGTGGTTTCAGACTAATCGCAATGTGTCTCACGTCACCAGAAATGCGAAATTGGGCCTAACCATTCTAGAACACAGGAGAAGAAGGTTTGATGTGATAATGAGGTATAACATCATTCATGGGAGTGCTTGTATCAAGGGCAACCGGCTGGTAAACCTGAGACCATCAACCACTAGGGGAGCACCGGTGAAATTGGGCCTCATTGGGGCCAGGCAGAATGTACGACAGCACTTCTTTGTCAATAGGGGGGGTCTGAATTCAACAAATTACTTCGGTCAGGTTAGGTACTTGGTAAATTCACTGAATTCAAGTAGACGCTTGGGAGTCATCTGTTATCTCAAGAGCGATGTTTATAGGATCTCATTCCTTCATGATGCCGGTGTATGCCCAGTAGTCAGTTTATCCATTTATTTAACCGTTGTCCGAAGGTTTTTAGTGTTTTTAGTCTCTTTAATCGCCGCTAAGGTGTTTCTTTTTGTTGATTGTCTTTGACACGGTTCTACCGTAATAAATCAAATCATGTTACCCACCGTAACCTACAGTAAACCTTAAAATTTCGACAAGCGAACTACAGATTCGTTTTCAGCGCCCCAGAGCACCCCTACGTATATGTTTTTAGCAAAGTCCGGAATTTTTTTTTAGAAATATCTTAAAAATTCTATGGGGGGGGGGTACACTCACATTACCGCAAAGATTTAAAAGACGCTCATAATTTTTTTTCAGAGTGAGTCTAGGCAGCTGCGATGGGCATATTCGGACTTTTCGTCCGAGAATGGTTCTAGAAAAGTACATTTAATTAGGAATGGTTACTGTGACCTATAGTAGTTCCCTTGTCAGGAACATGGGTTGGCCACCGTCTCGAGTTCTTGATCCGGTCCATCATGGTGTTCTTGTTCTAGAACTCCTTCAGTGCTAATAGGATCAGCTTCAAACCAGTCCAAAAGTAGATCGTGTGAATACGCATTCTAATATTTATGGCCCAATATGCTTTCTCGCATTTGGTTCGCATGCCTACTAACGGTTTTGCCTCCGATGTTCATCTCAAACATGACTTTTTTTCAGGGCTTTTCACGGTTGTTCCCTGGCAAGGGAAGTATAAAAAGCGTAGGTCGGATCAGCCAAAACGACTAGTATCGTTAGTATCTCTTCTGGCTCAATAATAAAAATGCGCAGTATCCCGCCCCGAGCTGCAGGTTCAAAAAAGTTATGAGCATTTTCTAAGCCTCGCGAAAGGACGCGAAAGGACCATGGCTGGGAGTTCCAAAAAATTTCCTCGGAATTAGCTCAAAAGTTGTATGTAGGGGTAATCTAGAGTGGTGAACACGAATCTGAAATCCATTTGTCGAAATTTTGAGGTTTACTGTAGGTTACGAAAGGTAAGATGTCATTCAGGGGTCGAAGCCCACCTTAGTACTTTGAAAATCGACAAACTGATGTCAAATTCGTATTCTCCACCCCGAATAACCCCCGTACACAAATTTTGAGTAAAATTTGAGATTTTGACCAAATTACCGTATACCCACCGTAATCTACCGTAATCTGCAAAAATTCGATAAACGGACTCCAGATTCGTGTTTAGCACTCCAAATAACGCTCAGAGAATGATTTTGAGACTTATCTATCGTAGAAAGCCGGAAATCTCGAAAGTGGCGTTTTTCCCTCGAAATTTCCCCCGGTTGGAAAGCTTCAAACGAAATTAGCCGAAAAAAAAACTGAAAAATCGACTAATAAACCACAGTTTCGTGATCAGCGCCCCCAAAAAACCTCCCTGGTCAAATTTTAAGTCAAATCTGGAACATTTTTCTAAAACGCTTCCAGAGCCCTCAATTGGTAGAAATAAGCGCCCAACCGAAAATCCGTACAAGTCCAACACGCTGTCAGTCTGGGGCGGCATGCATGAACGCAGCGAACGGTGTCAGGGAGCCGCTCCGCGTGCCATTCGCGCAGCGTCGAGCAACGGGGCGGCCCCAAAAATCAGGCACATCAATACACGCCACGGAATTCGGGGCCGCCCCGTTGCTCGACGCTGCGCGCATGGCACGCGGAGCGGCTCCCTGACACCGTTCGCTGCGTTCATGCATGCCGCCCCTGGACAAAGTATGGAAAATGTTTCTTTACCCAAACTTTACTCAGAGGGTAGTTTTGGGCGCTGAATACATTTATGAGGTCCGTTTCCGGATTTTCCGAAGACTAACGCCCTTTTTGGAAGGTACAAAAAGCACACAAAAGTTACCTTTTCAAGCTTGTAACTTTTTGGAACCTGCAGCTCGGGGCGGGTTACTGCGCAGTTTTACTATGGAGCCACAAGAGATACTAACGACTCTAGTCGCTTTGGCAGATCCGACCTACGCTTTGTATACTTCCTTGTGAGTTCACCTTTAGTTCGATGCTCCATTGTCCTCTTTCACTAAGACTACCTCAATGATTTGTACCATTTCTGCAATCAAATTGCATCTCGTTTCTCTTCCTACGGTCAGTGGCGTTTTCTGCTTCTGGGGTGCGTTCCAAGAACGTTCCCACGACGCCGTGGGAGGAAAAACAACCTTCCCATGGACAACTTTGCTTTCCATGGATGCGAATTATAACTGAAATTCGCTCCCACGTGGCCGTGGCTTCGTTTTCACGGACACGTTTAGCCATGGGAATGTTCTTGGAACGCACCCCTGGCTCTACTTTGGTCTCATCGGCCGTGTTCTCAATATTCTCACGAAAAAGGCTTGGACAGGACATTTACTGTTCAGAGGAACATTAGGCGTAGCCAACAGCGCTGTGTCTAGGCATTCATTGCAAGAGCGAGCGGACGTACTTCCCTCTCCTTCCAGGTTTTTAATCCCTCTTTTCAGGATGTCAACAAATCTTTCTGCCTGACAAGGGAACCGCAATAAGTCATGGTGACCATTCCAAATGAAATGTACTTTCTAGAATCATTTTCGGACGAAAAGTCCTAATATGCCCATCGCAGCTGCCTAGACCCACTCTGAAAAAAATTATGGGCATTTTTTCTCTGATTTTCGTACCTATTGTACCCTCCAAAAAGCGCATTTCTCAAAGTTTTCATGTCAAAGTTATTTGGGGTGCTGAATACGAAATCGATGTTCAATTGTCGATTATCGGAATATTGAGGTAGGTTTTGCCTCCTAAATGGCATGTTGCCTACCTTAACCTACAGCAAACCTTAAAATTTCGGCAAACCCCAGATTCGTGTTCAGCACCCCAGGTACCCCCACATACATGTTTTTAGCAAAATCCGGAGAAAATTTCTTAAAACACTTTAAAAATTCCAGGGGGTACCCTTAGCTTGCCGCGAAGCTTTAAAAAAACGCTCACAACTTATTTCAGAGTGGGTCAGGCAGCTGCGATGGGCATATTCGGTTTTTTCGTCCGAAAATGGTTCTAGAAAAGTACATTCAATTTGGAATGGTCCCTATCACTTAATGTGGTTCCCTTGGGAGCATTTGACTGAGGATGGTACGGCGGTGTTTTCACCAAGTCAACACCTCGTTTTTCGCACATCTGCTTGAACAGCTGAAATTTGTTTCATTATCGTTCACTAGCGTCTCTGGATTTCCATAACGTGCCAAAAGCTTTTTTAACGGTTTCAACGTTGTGCCAGCTGTAATATTGTTCATTTCGAACATCTCAGGCCATTTACTCAAAGCGTCAACAATGACCATGTAGTACACTCCATCCACTGGGTCAGCAAAATCAACATGAACTCGCTTCTGCCAACAGATGACAGTTTGTGCGGAACTCGAAAACGGTGTTTCGACTCGTGTTGCTATATTTATGAAACACTGTAAAAAGTATTCGATGAAGATTCGAAGGACTGTTTTTATTTGGCCATGTTGTTTTTCGCCTGAATATTGTCAAAACAATCGTTTCAGCTTTTGTGGGAATTCGAAGCTACACATTGCCTCATTAATCAGCCAAATAATGAAGGATATGTTCCGGTTGTGTTGGCAATTCGTGCGGCAAATCCTCGATGTTTTGCCACTCTGATCAACTTTGGTGCTGAGTTGAGTATCAGAGTACAAGGGCGTAATGCTCTCTTTGAAGCGATGCAAAGCAAAGGAAAAAATACCGAGTGAGTTTTGTGCTCCTATTTTCCTTGAGTGCTTAACTATTTTTATTACTCAGTATCTTGTTCATACATTTCTCTTCTATTCGTCTCTATTCTCCCGTTCTCTATTCCACATCATGCTCTTTATTCTTCTCTTCCGTTTGTTCCTTTCCTGCTTCCTATCTCATTTCCTCCATGCCTTTTGATTTGTCAATTTCACATACATAGGTGCACTATCCTTCCTTCTTTCCACATATGCTTTTCTAATAACTCATTTGATCACCCATTGTCTTACCTGCATGATCTGGTTCGCCTTATGTCTCAAATATGGCCACTTTTTTGGATGACTCATAATTTGTTCTTCGTTGAGAAAATAAGACGTTGAAGATCTAGAGGAAGTAATGAGTCTCTTGGAAACGTCTGAAATCCGCCGATTGAAAACATTGCCCGACAAAATAACAAAACGAACAACATGTAAAAAAGTGCAACCGAAGGGGATGATAAGTGGGATGAATCGACGCAGGAGGGCAGTGACCGCGAACACTACAAGTCCTGAAGAGGCAACAGTCCTCCTTCGGATACGGCTCTGTAGATCCTGCTGCAAACTTGCCGGCTGCGAATGCTGCGACGAAAAAATAGTTTTCAATTAACGCATACCCCCGGTAAGTATGTTGTACGGTGCGAGTTGACTTGCAAGTGACACCATGTACTGGCGTGTAACTTAAATGTATTATTTTATCGTACATAACTTAGAACTTATCTACCCGGCGTGCTGTGTCGTAGGGAAATATACGACACACTCTAGAAGCAGCACTTAGATGTTGGCAGCGTCGTGGGTTTAATTACCCAAGTTTGAGGCACTTGGCCGCGCTCACCGGCTGGGCCTGCCTAACCCTGACCGCACCAGTTGTGCTCGGCGAGCAGGTTTGTTGCGTGTCGGTTTGCCGGCCGCGTCGTGTGTAGGTGTCAAGTAACATGGACCAAAAATACAAGTCACTTACAATGTTGTGTATTATTAACGCGAGCTACGTGATATTTTGATCAATATCTCGTCAAGCTACTCGTGACATCGCTTCAAGTTTCTTGTGAACATGAAGTTAGTTGCGTATATCCATTATACAACGTGCGTTTAAGTCTCAGGCAATTCGTTTAGAAATTTCTGTTCATTTGCGTTCGGAGGTACTTTTCATTCCTTATGAGATTCCTTCGGTGGGCCAGGGGGATCGCCCGATCTAGCTAAATGGATAGTTCAGGTCTTAACATTATGATAACAATTAGTTCGATCTTGATATGCGAGAAGACATAGTGGTGAACATGACGTTGTGTTTTCCTTTCCTCAACGAATGACCCATAAAAGCGGATTTTGAAATTGGTCTTTGTTGCTGCCAAGAAGGCCTTTGCGAAAGCCAAGGCGGCGCACTTCGGAGAGTCGTATGAGAAGCTGGATTAGCGTGACGGTGAACGTCTCGTGTACCGCGTCTGGCCAGCGCGGAAGCGGCATATCGAGAAGTTCCACGATGTTATAACGATCATGGTCAGCTACTCATGCACAGTGGTAAGGTGATGGGGAGGTGGCGCGACTAATTCGAGAAAAACTCGACATGGGATTCGACTGAATGTCTTGTGCAGCCCTTCAAGCGGGTCGTCGCAGACGAGAAAAGGATCGATGGCTGGCAGCGAAGCACGACTTTTCCGATTTGGGAGAGGCTTTGTGTCCGACTGTGGCACGACGGACACCAGGGGCCGTATTCATCATTGAAATCCCGAGTAACTTTTACTCTACTATTACCTTACCCGGAGCCAATAACTTACTCACTGCGAAAAGGTATTCATCACACACTTACTTACCCGGGTAAGATCCCGCGCAAAATGTGTTTATTGTGCACTTATCGAAACACTGAATAGGCGTCGTTAATTTGAAATTCTTTCGCCGATTCATACTTTTTTTATTCAAAGGGGCTAAAGAGAAGTGCATTGGTTTGATGATTAATGAAAACTTTGAAGTACTTCATAGGGGGCCCCTCCTATATAGAAAATAGCATCATTTAACATTACTGACAATTCAATTTCTTCTAGCGAGATTCTTCCAAAGGCACTCGTCATTTTTTTCTAATCGCTGTCCTACTCTAGTGGAGGATTACTCTATGATGGAATTTTTCCTCTAGGAGTATTAAGTTGTAGATAAAGCTACCCACTACTCATTTTTGTTTTTTTTTTCGGTCCAGTTTTTCAACCAAATTTGATACACCGTTCAGAAGCGCCAATTTGTTCCTATCTAAGATTTTTTTGAGCTCTCAGCAACTCTTGGTGGGTCACGAGTTCCAGGGGAAAATTTGGTAGATTTTTTTGCAAATGTTCACCGATCGGCCATCGATAAATATGCCCTTTTGTGCGTAATACAAATCGACGAAAAAAAGCCAAAGGATTCTTCTATATTGCGTCGTGCTTATTTAATTGTAGAGAAAAAACTCAAACCCATTATTTATTCGGCACAATAAATTTTGGCATTAGAAATTCGGCTCCCCCTCGTATACTGCCGGAAGTTTTCTTCTAAAAATCACTTCATCGCGACTTGTCAAGTATTTTTCTTTCAAAATTCGGAGAAAAAGCAGAAATTGGTGGCAGAAAGTTGACTATTCGCAAATTATCTATGGTGGATGAGAATATTACCTGTACAAATGTACTGTGAGATTTGAGGTCCAAACTCATTGCACAGAAAAAAGTTCGAAATGCGAAAATGTCGAGTACTTAAGCCATAAATTGAATTCGAGCGTTAGGATCGCAGGTTATCATTTTCTAGAAGGAGCGTCAAAAGTATTAGATAAAGGAACGGCAGCGTTCTCGGCAGCTACACTATTAACATATGACCTGAGAAATTCAATCGGGCCAAGGATATGGTTTTCTCAAACTATTACTTTCGATTAAGCACAATATAACCTAATCAGTAAGAGTTCGATGAACACGAAGAGTATAAAGCCGAAAAGAAAATCTTTAGTTGCATTTTCTGATGCATTCAAAATTTGGTAAAGAAATCTAGTGGGCAGAAGCAAGGAAAGTCTACCGCTTTTTCACGACAGACAACAAAAACCAATGAGAACACCCATGAAAAAACATTCATAACTCTCTGTTTGTGGAAAGAAACATTGAATTAATCATAAAAAAGGCAAAATAACCTATAATGAAACGAATTGTTTTAATTATCGATGAAAATAATGCGCTCGATTGCTGTTTCCGCGGTGAGTGCAGCTGTAGCCGGCTGGGAGTAAAATTTACCCGGCTCCATACGTCGGGTAAATTTTACCTGGATTTTTACTCGAAAATCGCGAGTAAGTAAGCGTGTGAATACCGGGTAAGTGCCAAATTCGAAGGACTTTACACTTACCGCGCGGGTAAATCATTGATGAATACGGCCCCAGGCTGCACGAACTTGGGTTGAGAAAAACCGCGAGAGACGGAAGCCGCTCCATAATGCTCTTCTCGATCTAGAGGAAACGTTTGAATAAGTTCCGCATGGAGTGATCTAATTTGCTTGACGGCGGCACGGTGTTCCAGAGGATCTCATAGACTGAGTCAAGGTTCTCTACACGGATGCAAAAGTTGGGTTTAAGCTGCTGCGGAAGCTTTGGCCGAATTCCCCATCTTCGAGAGCGTGCACCAGGGATTCGTCTTGTCTCCGTTTTTGATTGACAGCGTGATGTAATCTATCACAAGAGACCTGCAGTGACCAGCGCCATGGATGCTTTTGTATGCGGATGAGTGAAATCCCGGAAACAAAACCATTAGTAAAACGTTAGGAATTCAAATGGACAAGAGCTGCTCTTGAGCAAGTGGACTTCCTCGTCTTCCTGGGGAGACAGCGAAGCATGCTGAACAACGGCACTCATTCTAGATGGGGAATAGGCAGCTTTTGGATCAGATCGAGGAGTGACCTAACCCAATTAGGATGCAGAGTTTAGATTGTCGATTGTTGACTCTTCTTCTCTACATGTGATGTGATATTGAGATTTGTGATTTGATACTGTGCTTTATCGTACTCTTGAACGCTAATTACTGAGACCGGCTGACACCAGCATTGGTAGGAGGTATACATTGGATCCGAATCAAAAAATTTTAGATAACTTAAAAACCAAAGGCCGTGGATATCCGACTCAAACGGATTGATTCAAAATAACAACATCGGATAATCCGATTCAGTCGGATAGGGAGGCTAATTGGATAGTCGGATTTCGAATGAATCCGAAAATTACGTTTTTTCGGTGATTCGGAATTTGGATCACTCGGATTTTGACGTTTTTTCGGTGAGTCGGAATCCGAATATCCGAGTCGGATATCCGGTCGGATACAGGTTGGTGTATTGCGAGAAGTCTATCGAAAATCGATAGTCCGGCGAAAATGTTCCAGAAATAGGTTTTTCTACCCTACCACGATTAAACAATTCATTGATAACCATTTAAAGTGTGCCCGAATGAGAATGGCGGCTCACGCGGCTGGCGTGCTTGGCAGGCGGCCGTCGCATGTGCCGCCCTCGGACGAATTTTGGATCTCAACGACAGCCGTCCCCTCTCCCACCGTCTGCAGAGCTGATTGAGCTTCGAAATCCGTTTTGTCGGTCGAAAGCAAGTGCAATCCGAACGAGCTTGATCAATTCTATCACATTCATTTATTTTTGACTAAGCATTCCAAGCATTGTAGAGATCTACAAAAGGACTCGGATATATCCTTGAGTAGGAATTTCGGAGGAGAAAGAATAATGCTTTGACCCGGATCCAGGTGGGGCTTCAAGCTGGACAAGCCAATAGCGACATGACCTATGAACTCCACAGATTATCAGAATGTGCCGGAAAATCATTCCCAGTTTTTTCTAGTCCGTTTCCGCCTTCACTTCTTGTCATTAGGACAACGCAGGCTTGGTTTCAGGCCGATCCTGCCAATTAGCTAGAATGGCCGGCCGGTTCGCAGGACCTCAATCCTGTGGAAAACGGGTGAGGTATTCTTGGGCGTTGAATCTACATCCAGAACAGACAATACGAGCGTGTGGCTCCGCTGAAACTAGCCGTTATAAGCGAATGGGCGCAGATTGAAAGGGGCGTTCACAAAAAGCTGGGTTGAAACATACCAAACAGAGTTTTCGAAGTGGTTCAGCGCCAAGACATTACTGAAGACTAATAACTCGATGTTTCTAGCGGTTCTTACCATGAACGAACTGATACAGATGGTGTAGAATAGAAATTTCTGCGAGAACGTCTGCTATGTCGCATAATTTCGCAACGGCCATTTTTTACAATTTCCGTTGCCAGTTTCCCGCTAGCTGCTCTAATTTCATGAAGACTCGTACCCAGAGGTTTTCGAGGGTGCTGCATCGATTGGCGTTTACCGTTTGTCTCCTTAATTGACGCGAAGTTCGGAACTGCGGAAATCGGGGTATGTCGTGTAATTTTGCAACGCACTGTATATAACAGTCATTGACCTGTCAGGACGACGCCCTGGTCAAGTCGTTTACAATTTTTATTACTTTTCATTACGTAGATTACTTCATTAGTTGCTGTGCACGTGGCAGAATTTTGACCAGGCACAGCAGCAAATTCCACTTTCTATCGGCGGCGCTGTGCACCTGTGTACGAATTAGCATCTGTGCGCCTCAATGACTTTAAAGGCAGCATACACGCTCGT
Organism: Aplectana chamaeleonis; assembly: GCA_029168955.1. Lineage (NCBI taxonomy): Eukaryota > Metazoa > Nematoda > Chromadorea > Rhabditida > Cosmocercidae > Aplectana > Aplectana chamaeleonis. The sequence continues at coordinate 78,437 of JAPDOI010000854.1, read as the reverse complement.
AATCGTGATTGAGTTAACGATGGAAATAGAATGGTATGGCCCAGATTACAACGCCTACGCATTCTGAAGACTTTGTACAACTCCTTCATGTCTGGTCTGCCCCTTCGGAAGAGAGGGTGATTGCACGATCTCTGGGGTTGTGTACCTCATTTCATGTCAGCTTTGCAAGGAAGAGTACATTGGTGAGACGAGCAGACCACTCTGTCTTAGAATGAAAGAGCACCTCTGCGGTCTTAATAAGTCCAAAACTTCCACGCCTTTAGGAGACCACCGCGTCCGCGTACATGGCGATGCGCTATTTGAAATCACAGTAGTTATCTTAGCGCGCGAGGCTGACATTTCTGAGCGCAAAACGCTCGAGGCATTTTGGATCGCTGCAAGGAATCCAAAAATCAATCGCAGGGAGGAGTGCGTCGCAATTACCCAAGATTTGGCGCCTTACATGGACCTCTGCGGGCTATGTCACCTTAATCAGTCGCCCTAGGTGGTCCTTTAAGGCAGGTCGCTACCATATATAAGGGGGCCCGGGGCGCGAGTCTCATCCCCTGCGTTTGTCTACATCTGAGGGTGACTCGTTGAGCTCGTCGGCTCACAGTCTAAGGTTGGTCTGTTCTTTTCCTTACCTCTTCGCGTCGTAGGTGGTCCGGCCTCCCACTGAAAGCGATTCTGTTGAATGAAATGGCGCTTGATCAAATAGTTTTTCAAAATGGTCTCGAATTTCCAGGCTCCGAAGAAGGCGAAGACGCCGAAACGTCAGCCGAATAAATCTGTATCATACTCGGTTTAAAGCTGCACATAACATCTGCCAATATCAACGTTGCCAATGCCGAGATATATTGAAAGTCGTACATGGACAGTAATTAAAGATTTACCAGCTGATTGCAAACGACTTGTCATGGAAACTCTCTCGCTACGGCAGAAGATCGTCGTAGCAAAGCAGGGCATTCACTTTCTCCACCGATGCCGTGACAACGAAGTGATCCCAGCCTTCATTTCAACAAAGCGGTTGCATCAAGTTTGCGGCAAACCGAAGGAGGACAAACGACTGCACGTTATCCAGATGCGTATTCTGAAGATGGCTCTCCAAAGTAAGCAAGACACTATGTATTCTATGCTTAGGAAGTGTATATCTAAAGAATTGTGTTGTGAACGATTCGTGCCGGACCACCTTTGGAGGAGAATAGTGGGTGAGTCGAGAAGTATTTGTGATTCTATTCGTTCTAGCGTCAAAGTAAAACTTTAGAGAAAATTCAGTGTGTTGCTTGATTGGAAGCGAGGCGGTGGAGGTAACCAAAACAGTGGCGCAACCGTGAATTCTAACCCGGAGAAGGGCGGATGGGAGAGGAGGAGCGGAGCCCCAGGGTCACCGTCATCGGCGACACAAATCTATCCAGTGACGCGCTCTCCGCATTGTTGGATTTGGGTCCTGGCTTCGCCCCCAATCAGTCTCTTTGTCACAGCGTTTCGCGTAAAATTGTTGGCAGCCTCCAATCATTGCAGGATCGCCTGCGAGGACGTGCGAAAGTCGGTGCGCGGATCAGTGGTCAGGGTGGTAATAGTATTTCAGCCGTCCCAGCCCCTCCATTTCCCTGCAATTTCCTCAGGCCGCAGGACCGTGATAGCGCGACAGACGCAAAATTCCGCATATTTTCCACCTCTTTGCTTATGGTACTCAAGCGATTTATAGGCAAACGCAGCGGTTGTAATCTTAGCGTCGGGCAAAAGCGCGGCTTGCGGGAAATCAGGGATCTCACGGCATCTGGAGCAGTAAGAATCGGTGTCAGCGACATAGGTGGAGAGTTTGTAGTACTGCCACAGTCTCTAGACAGGGAAATCACACGACTACATCCTTAAGATCGCTGCACGTATGATCACTCTACCGCAGAGGAATACGCGAAGCAGTATCGCCGGCTATTTCGGAACTGGACCGAAGTCGCAAAGGCAGCCTATCTATCTACCCGAACACATAGTCAGCAGGTTGAAATGTGAGCTTCCCACTTGTCCTGTACTGTACGTACTCATCAAGACCCATGCACTGCCCCCAGGAAGCGCAAGTAGTCAGGATCCAACGTGTTTTAAAGTTCGACCTATAATCAGCAACGTGGGTGGTCCAACAGATCGAATATCATGGTTTCTCAATCTGGTTCTTGTTCAGCTTCTCAAATTTGTTCCAGCACACTTGCCTAATACTCGACGTTTCCTCGACAAGCTTCGCGAAGTCAGTATGGACGATAACTGCGTGATGGAATCGTTCGACGTGACCTCTCTCTACACCAATGTGCCTAAGGAAAACGTCTTACAGGCCGTTTTCGAAATTCTCAGCGAGCAGCAGTCTAACGTCAATCTATACAGCCTCAACATCGGACAGGTCATGACACTGCTCAATGAGTGTCTGAAATGCAACACATTCAGGTGGAATGGAGAGTATTACAAGCAGATAAGAGAACTCGCGATGGGACAAAGGTTAGCTCCGATTCTGGCAGTCTCTTTCATGTCGAAAGTAGAAAGTCCCATTTTGGATAGTATTCCATTGCTGTACTGTCGCTATATAGATGACTGTTTTATCGTGTGCTTTACCCAAGATGAGATGGAAATTTTGAACCAGCAATCAGAGGATATCAAATTCACTCGAGAAACTCCGAAGGACAATTGGCTAGCCTTTTTGAATGTGGAAGTTCACATTTTTCGAGGAGTGTTTCGGACAAAGTGGTATCGGAAGCCGACTAGCAAAAATATAATCGTTCATTGCAGTTTGGCCCACCCCAGGAGAACGAAAAGGGCAATTGTAGCTGGTATGTTCAGGACAGCAACTTCTGTTTCATCAGGTATCGAGGAAAAGTCAGTTTCCATTGAAATGGCCAAATCTATAGCGATTGCTAACGGATACGCCCCGGCGATATGGAAGGTCAGAGAAGAGGGACGACGCTATGCATGTGATCAACGCGATGATGGTAGTACGAAAATACCTTTTTGTCTGCCTTTCATCTCTGACGAGTTAAGTACTGAAGTTCGAGCATGCATCCGAAAGGCTGATCTGCAGGATTCGGTCAGATTAGTCGAGATCCCACCGGCTACTCTCAAAAAAAAAACAGCTGACACGTAACCGTCTGTACGACAGACTTTGTACAACTCCTTCATGTCTGGTCTGCCCCCTCGGAAGAGAGGGTGATTGCATGATCTCTGGGGTTGTGTACCTCATTTCATGTCAGCTTTACAAGGAAGAGTACATTGGTGAGACGAGCAGACCACTCTGTCTTAGAATAGAAGAGCACCTCTGCGGTCTCAAGAAGTCTAAAACTTCCACGCCTTTAGGAGACCACCGCGTCCGCGTACATGGCGATGCGCTATTTCAAATCACGGTAATTATCTTAGCGCGCGAGGCTGACATTTCTGCGCGCAAAACGCCCGAGGCATTTTGGATCGCTGCAAGGAATCCAAAAATCAATCGCAGGGAGGAGTGCGTCACAATTACCCAAGATTTGGCGCCTTACATGGACCTCTGCGGGCTATGTCACCTTAATCAGTCGCCCGTAGGTGGTCCTTTAAGGCAGGTCGCTACCATATATAAGGGGGCCCGAGGCGCGAGTTTCATCCCCTGCGTTTGTCTACATCTGAGGGTGACTCGTTGAGCTCGTCGGCTCACAGTCTAAGGTTGGTCTGTTCTTTTCCTTACGTCTTCGCGTCGTGGCTGGTCCGGCCTCCCACTGAAGGCGATTTTGTTGAATGAAATAGCGCTTGATCAAATAGTTTTTCAAAATGCTCTCGAATTTCTAGGCTCCGAAGAAGGCGAAGACGCCGAAACGTCAGCCGAATAAATCTGTATCATACTAGGTTTGAAGCTGCACATAACATCTGCCAATATCAACATTCTGAAGTGTCAAAAACCACCCATAATGCCGCTACATGAGTTAGAAGTTGGCCCTGCCCTGTATTTTCACGCCCCCTGTATTTGCCCTTTTCCTGCAACTCAAGGTTGCTGGGTCATATTCACCGTCGGTACTGTTGGTAGATTGCCTAACAAGTGAGCAACACACGTCACTGACAGCGAATATGGCCCAGCAACCCTGCGTTGGAGGAAAATTCTATTTCCGTAGTTATCTCAATCACGTTCTCGAGCGTGTATGCTGCCTTTAATCCTAGCGCATTTGTCGCCGAGGAACCTTCTCAGTTCTTCAGCTGTTTTCGAACAACACAGATTTTGCAGTTTTCTCCATTCATCCAACGTGAACACTGCCTATAAAGGGCGGGTGCTCCGCGACAGGCGGCTGCTGTGCAGAGGGACGCGACCGTGTGTCGCATAAGTATACCAAACCCATTATGCGCAAAATCTGCGCTGACGATGCACAGAAAACGTGGCGTAATTTACGCAATGCGTGACAATTGGATGTCTGTAATGTAACCTGCAGGGCTACAGTATAACAAAATGTCGAGTCATGTCATAAGATATACTTTTTTGAGTAACAGGACATGCCGATTCTAAGAATATCCTACTCATCTTCCGATCCGAATCATGTCATATTTCGGATATTCGGTATCCGAATCATTATCCGACTCATGGCACATTTCGGTGATTCAGATTTTGGACCACTCGGATTTTGACGTTTTTTCGGTGATTCGGATTTTGGATCACTCGGATTTTGACGTTTTTTCGGTGAATCGGATTTTGAATCATGAAAATTTCGGTTCATTCGGATGGATATCTGAAAATGAGTGAGTCGGATCCAATGTATAGTAGGAGGGACTATCAACTTAAGAACCTAGGAATAATTTGCATCTCAGACATTCGTTTCCGTACATGGCGAAGCCGAAGTACAGTTAGGCCGGTCGTCTATCTGAATGACCAAAGAACTGGAGACTAACAAAGACCTGAGATGGAGTGATTGTATTACGGGGTAAGACGTGCATCCCCACCGCGTCTTCCCCGCAACTGCTCTGCGTTTCCTCCGCGCCTTCTCCTCGTCCGTCCCCGCGACTCTCCCGGCTTGGAGTGTGCCGGCGTCGAGCCGAAGGAGTAGTTGCGAAATTTTCCTGATGATAAGCGTTTGAAAATATTCTGTACCTAGACCACACCCCACATTCAAATGTGGGATTCGAGAGTGATCGGGTTGAAGGGAAGTTACATTGAGCGTTAGATAGAAGAAAAGTGCGCTTTCGGATGCCGTTTTGCACTTTCCCAAACAATGAGAAAATAACGACAAAATAAAACAAAAAATCGCGGGAACTCATTCCCAATACAATATCATAGATGTGGTGTTGAAGGCAGCGTACGCGCCAAAAATCGTGTTCATTTTTTTCACAATTTCGAGCAGGTAGGCCTGCCAGGTTATGATATATCGCAAAAGGAACCACCCAAAACACTCAACTTCCTGAGAAAAACTCGTTCGGAAATCCTTGAGCATTCAGCTCCCTTTTTTCACGTCTGTCCGGTGTGTCTTGTGCAATGCACAAATTTTGAAAATTTGGACGGCTGATTAGGTTTATCCTCATTAACTTTTTAGGTTCCACAATTATTTTCGTCTTTCTGCTGTCAAAAGGTCTTTAAAAATAAGAAGCTTCATATACACACGTCCGAACTCGAGGATCCTTCGAATAAAAGAATATAGAATTTTGGATTTCCGTTGCCTGCCGGAGCCCGTCGTGGCGCTTCTGTTCCTCGTGTTAGATGATCGACCGGGAAAACGCCTTTTCAGACCACGGAGCAGTTTTCAAGAGCCTATAGCATTATTTTTACGCTACATTGAGGTCTCAAGCTTCGCCAACTCTCTTCACTTGGTTCAAACCTTGGATTGAGAAGAAAATCCCAGATGTGGTTTCCAGCGCGGACGCTGCCTTTGAATAACAAAACAGCCAGCCATTCTCAGAACTCTCGTTGACAATTCTGGGCGAAACTGCGTTGATATCGCCTGTCGGTTCGAATCAGGTTTGGCTCGATTCCCACACGAGCTATCTATTACTTTTTTTTTGGTGTAGGTTTCCTGTTATGTTCACAAATCAACAAAACGATATACAACAATACTTTTGTGTGAGCAGAAAAGAGTTTACTGCAGACTTGTGGCTGAGTGATTTTTGACAATGTGGAGTTTCTGTCGAAGACATACTTTTGAACCATTCTTCCGAACTTAAACAACCCTTGGAAGTTTGAGATTGCTCCACGAGAAACACTTCTTAGTTTCCCAGGGAGTACGTAACATCGGCATGGATCCTGAAGAGACTTTGCGTTCCCCATTGGAGATTGGCGCAAACTCGGTGCTCCTATGTCATAGCATATGGCAGCGAGTTGGCGCCAACCTACAACAGTGAACGCGAAGTCTCTTCCGGATCTATGCCGACGTTAGATAGTTTGTTGAATCACCTTTATCGGGCTCCATGACATGGCTCACCCACGAACCTACGCGTCACGGTTTAGAGAGTGTCTCGTTCGCATGGCAAACTCCGTAAACCCTCCGTGATCAGGACAAGTTTCCGTCACTCTGCGTCGGGAAAACACAAAACACAATGAAGAAAGTGCTAAATGTCATGACATGGCAGCCTATGTGCTCATCTTCAAATCGGGGATGTTGCGTCGCGGATAATTTCAGTCACCAACCGCACCGTATTCGCAAACTTGTTAATAATGTCCACCTTTTATTTCCTATGTGTCATCGACAAGCACCTCTGAATTCGGGGAAGATCAGTTCGTGAATTGTGGGAAGTGAGATTGAGTTCTTGAATTTTATAGCATAATCAAGGCGATTATCGAAGCGTCACCGGATCTTGTTGCTGAAAGGGACGCATCAGGAAATACTGCACTTCATGTTGCAATGTATAAGACTCCTTTAATGGGTCTGTTACTTTTGAAGAGCAAGGAAGTTGATCTCGATGCTACAAATGATGCTGGACAGACGCCACTACACATTTATACTCACAGGGTTAGAAATAGGCGATTCTTGTTTCTAATTCTGAGCACCTGGGCTGTAATGATTTGCAGGGTGATATCGGACTGATGACCACACTGTTATCGTATTGCTGTGATATTGATGCACAGGATCATGACGGGAACACCGCCCTTCACATTGCTGTTTCGAGAAAGAATATTGAAGTAGGTCAACTCTGATTCCACGTTCGATGAGCTAGTAGGTTTGTATAATTCGGATTCCTTTCTTTTTGTGACATTTTATACACTGCTCCTATGGTTAGGTCCGTGGCTTGTTCCCTCAGGAAAAAACATTTAAATCCAAACCGCGGCTCCCGCGGGCGATTTGAATCTCACCGGCGGGTGGCTGGTAACAACCAGCCAGCCGCCCGTGAGGTTTGAATCGCCCGCACCATACGCGCTTTAGATTTAAATGTTTTCAGGAGGAAACAAGTCGTGGACTTACCTATACTATTCATAGGCATCTGTCGTTCAGTGCACTTCGCATTTTTTTTTGTTATTCGAATTGCCTCGTGCAATTCGTTATATATGTATGGAGGACATGATTTTAATTCCCGTTTTGCTTCACTCGCTTTTGACATATGTGGAATGGAGATCACTAAGATTGCAGTACTGTGTTGCATAAGAAGCGTCTTTTTTGAGTCTGGGACAAAAATGTGTTGCGGCTTTGTGATTCATTCATTTTATAGTGAGATCAATTGCAGAAAAAATTATATTTATATTTATCATACGACTTTGTTCCAGAAAAGCAGCGTTAGGAGCAAAATCGGTATTTGTTAATTGGTCTGCAGATGCGCGTATGCAGGAATATATGTACACCAAATCGCGTGGAATTTTCTGGAGCGGGACAACTCCGTTGCCGGCGACCGGCTGCCGCTGAAGTATACCAATGCCTTAAATCAATTGAATTGGGAGAATCAAAATTACTCTTTATGAAGAATTGTAGGAGAGAGTAGAGTTCATGTAATCAATTTAGTTTGTTGAATGTACGGTGCTGCAAGGTAGATCGCCGCGCGCGTTCGAAACCATGTTGGCCGGTGATGACGCCAACACCTCACGTGCAGCCGCTTGGTTCATGCGTCAGGGTAAATATAATCCGGAAACTATACAGGTGTGCGATAAGAAAAATCGCGAAAAAGGAAGAGTGCCTAAACACTAGAGGTATGCCAAGACAGTCATCAAGAATTTATCAATTCAGAATTTCGCTCTGAATTTTTTGCAATCACCTGTATTATCTTTCCTAAACGCCTATGCTATTATTTTTACTTTCTCCGAAGAGTTTAGGAGCAATGGACTTGTTCGCCGATCTGACGGCTTTCTTCGTTTGCTCAGTTTGCTGTTACAGGCGACAAGGCTTTTACTTTGCCTGGGAGCGAATCCAAACAAAACCAATAATCACGATGATACCCCTCGGCATTTGGCTGCTCGACTTAGAGAGTGAGTTGTATAACGGGTGTGTGTTATTCGCTCTTATCTTATACCGTTAAATCTATAGCTCCACTTTACTGAAATCCCTCATTATGTTGGGTGCTCGAACTTGTGATTCGAGAAAAACTGGATGGGTTTCCGGCTGTGTAAATGAGACAATGGCGGACTTACTCAAGGTACCAGCCAAAAAATTTAAACACCGTTTATTTATCGTATTATTATTTTCGAGTTCGTATTCAGGCATCCTCTGTAGATAATGATAGTCCTCGCTCCAGTAAGTACCCGTTGCCCGAAGACGAATATCCGGATAGTGTCGAAGTTGATCACCCTATCAGGGATTATACTCAGAAGGTGAGATACTTGACTTTATAAATTGCTATAAGCTAATACAGTGCGGTGCAAAAGTATAGGTCCACCCTAATGTTCTCATTCAAGAGACCAAGCCATAGATTTCGAAATACGAGAATAGCGCCATTGGATTCAGGAGTGCTGAAAATACTTGTAGGTAATGTTCCAGAACAATCAATTCGTTGGGTAAGAGGTACTGCTTGTCTTGGGAAAAAGTGGCCATCTTAAGCGGTGCAAAAGTATTGGTCTACCTGTGAAAATAATCATTTATCCAAACTTCAACAGCAAATAAAACACACCTAATAGTCAATGGGGCCTCCTTTATTCACAAAAACATCAAAAATCCTATTAGGCATACTTTTAACTAGATTATCGATCACTGTTTGGTCTACGCTCGCCCGTGCATCTAGAATGGCAACCTTCAGATCAGAAATCGAGGAGAAGGTGGTGCCATCCTCATACACCTTCCACACAAGAATTCCCCACAAGTTCTCCAATGGAATCGGATCGGGAGAACATGCGGGTCATTCCATAATGGTCACGTTGTGCGCCTCTAGTCATGTAGAAGTTGATTGCGACGCGTGGATTGACGCATTGTCATGTTGAAAAACAAGATATAGTCGTCGATATCTTCTGAGATATGGCAGTAGATGGTCACGAAGCACCTTTTGGTAGTCCAGGATGTTCATTCTGCACGAAACGAAGTCAAGTGCAACACGTCCGTCACCACAGAAAGCAGCCCAGACCGTCAGATTGCCGCCTCCAAAATTGCTCTTCGAGAATAACCGTTTTTCTTTCCGCGGGCCCCTCCATTAGTGGGTTCATCATCTGGGCCATCCAAATTCCATTTTTTTCTCGTCAGAAAATACGACCTGGAATGCAGAAGTGTAACTTTTCAAACTTCCTGACTAAGGCTGTGGCAATCTACCTCTCTCCATTTTGTGTCCATGTTGGTACGAGCAAAACGCAACCTCGCCGACTTGTGAAAGGGTGTTAGGCGGGGTGCAGGTCTCATAACTTCAGATAATGTGCGGACGGCGGTGGAGAGACCGGAGTACCGTCCATTTTGAGACCGGAAGATCCAAATTTCCTCGGATGTCGTTTGCGGACTGCGTGCTGTTCGATGCTTCACGAGCAATATGCATCTCCTCGCGCCTCGAAAGCTTTCTCGGTCGACCAGCTCCTTTCTTCTTCTTGTACTGCATCGGATTCTTCAAGTATCTCATGATACAGTTGGGCGATCTTTCCAGTTGCGACGCAATCCTTCTGTTGGGGATACGTGCTTCATGTAGAGCCGAATTGTATACTCGAATCGTGGGTAGACGGTATGAACACGGATACAATGAACAACTAATAGTAACACAAAATAGAATATATGCGGGTATATGGAAAATGGGTGATCGGGGGGCAGAGGTAGGCGACGACGGGAACGAGGGCACTCGAACGAGACTGGAGAGCACGGCAGGAGGACTGGAGACACGTAGAAGTCGTTAATTGTCAGTCCATAACTGAGGCTCCTTTTATACGCGCTGCATTGGCGCGCGACCTTTGGTCAACGCCACCTGATCATATCTGACCGCTCAGTAGCGGCGCCGCTTTGGGTGCTCTCCACCCCACATGCCCTCCCCCCCCTCGTTGTCGCCGTCCTCGGCGACCGTGCAATCTCTGGGAGCTCCATTCGTGGCGAGCGGCGACGGATCACTTCATATAGATATTTGGCGGCAGCTGCCCCTATGTACGGGTGGTAATACTGCGATGAGCTCTCTGGTGTTCACTCTTCCATATAGACTTTGTTGTCCTCAATCTTCGTATTCGAAATCACTGCCATTTGCCTAGGTCCAGCGCATTCGAGAAGCTCTCCATTTAGCATCCTCCACAACCTGCTTATGACCATCCATTTGGCTCTGTTCAGTGCTGACAATGGTGGCCAGGCGGTGACAATTTTGCCTCCTTTCATGTGTTCCCTTGCTGCCAGAGCGACCGCCTCAATGTCTGTCTGCTCGGCATGGACGTCCAGTGGCCAAACGACGATCCAAGTGCTGAACGATTTCCACTCGACCATCACTCCCTTCAATTGGCGGAACGATACGATCACTCTAGCACGGACTCCAAGTCTCTCGCCATCTCTCCCTAGCATCCGTGCGGACTCCGGTGCTGCAAAACCAATGGGACCATTCTTGCCAGTCCGATTTTTTCTTCCAACTTGATCTAACGCGACTTTCACTTTCTGAAGCGCTATCTGGTAAGGATTATCTACGGCATTTGGGTCGATCGGCGCATGTCTTGCAATGTCCTTGATCGACCAAATAAAATCCGTCCATTCTTCACACGAATTGTAGGCCACTTTCAGTGCTCCAACAAGAGCGTCGACGTCCAGCGTCTTTGCATACTCTCGATGCAGCTTCATTTTGGTCGCGGTGTCGGTGTTGTCCCGGGATGAATATCCCGGGACAACACCGAAACCGCGACCAAAATGAAGATACCTTCCACGCGGGCCAGACGTTGTCAATTGTTTTTTGCTAGAGCTCCCGGAAAATCTACTCCTTCGATGTCACCGAGCTTCAGGCTTGCAAAGCAACCATCAAGACATTCATACTGTAGTTGACCACGATCAGCTGCCGATTTCAGGGCGATTCTGAAACAAAATGATTTTGTTTTACAAATTTTCACAGAGGAACTCATTTCTTTTTCTTTCTTTCTCCCTCTGCGACCTCTCATTGCTACTGTGTCAATTCTTTCATCTGATATTGAGCTAGGTATTATTCGCAAAATATCAAACTGAATGCGCAGCGGTTCTGCATTTTCTCAAATCCTAATGACCAAGGCTGAATTTTGGCTCACCTCTAGGACTCTAAATGGTCCTGCCCACTCGCACACTAGTTTGGGTTGTGAATGCTTCATTTTTCATTGGGCGATAAAATGTATATTCTATCCCCCACCTTGGGATAACTTTTCTCGTCCACCTTATTACGCTTGTCGTACGCCAATTTCATACTAGATCGCGTTCTTTCGTTGATTTCTTTCACGCGCTCATGGGCCTCTGCGACCGCTTGCAAAATTTCAGTTTTGTATTCATCTACTGCTTTGTCCATAGTGTACCATGAAATTCCCGCATTTGGCACTATTTCCGAGGGAAAATAAGGATCCATGCCGTGTAATAGGAAATATGGCGATTCTCCCGTGGAATTATTTGGCATCATGTTCTAGGCCATAATGCAAAAGGGGAGTCTCGTATCCCATTCAGTCGGTATCACTGTCGTTCTGCGTAGCATTGCGACTATAGTTCCATTTAGACGCTCGGTGATCCCATTTTCGCGGGGATTATAGTCTTTGGTGAAAACATGATGGATTTTCGCAACCTTGGTGAGTTCTCCCATTACCTTATTTTCGAACTCTCCTCCCTCATCATATAGGATGGTTTTGGGCCACCTACACCCGAATGCAATCCATCTCACAAAAATTGGTTATCGCGACCGTTTAAGCTGATTTATCAGGTACTGGATATGCCACGGCAAATTTGGAGAAATGATCTATCACCGTAATAGCGTATCTGTTGCCTTTTGTCGTTACGCCTTTTTCAAAAATTGTCGATTCCGATGATTTCGTACGGCCTAGCAGTAACAATTGGCTTTAGTGGCGGCACCATAACTTTCTTGGTATTGCTCACAAAGCATTTTTGGCTTTGTTACGTCCACTTATGGATATCTTGAGCCATACCTGGCCAAAGGAATTTTTTCCTCATACTATTCAGCAATTTATGCCCTCTAAAATGACCTGCGAAAACTCCAGAATGGGCTTCGTGAAATACCTCGTAACGCTCGCTCTGTGGAATTACGAAAACACAATTGCCGTTTTCATTGTACATCATGAGGTTTCCTTTCTCAATTACAAAATCTGCAATTCGTATGTGATATTTCAGACCTGCAAGCCTTATTGTGCCTTCTATGTCATTTTTGCGGAGCGACTTAATGACGATAGAAAATTGGGAGTCTTCTTCAAGCTCCCTCATCCTTTTAGTTTTCTCTTCAACCCTTACGGCGCTGACTACAGCTTCGTTTTGACTGTCGCTTTCAACATATTCCATTCTTGCTGCGCCTCTACTTAACGCATCGGCTACAGCGTTTGCCTTGCCTTTTACGTACTGAATCTCCAAGTTATAGTGCTGTAATTCAAGCGACCAACGTAAAATTTGTGCTGACACATTACTGCGCTTAAACAAGGCAGTAAGTGGCTTTTGATCTGTTCTGATCACAGTGGGCAAACCGTATATGAACATGTGAAATTTTCTTACAGCGAAAACTACAGCCGTTGCCTCCAAGTCCGTTACATGGTAACGTTTTTTAGCATTCGTTAAACTGTGTAAAGCGAAAAATATTGGATGGAGTAAGTTGTCGTTACCCTCTTGGGAAAGTACTGCGCCGAGACGTTCAGTAGACGCATATGTGAATATTACGAAAGGTTTGGTGCCGTTTCTAGCTCCCTTGAGATTTGGTTGTGCAAGTACTGGGACTGAGCTTATTTTCCTTTTCAAAGCTTCAAAAACCTGCTCATGCTCGTTCCCCCATTTCCATTTTGTCTTTGGGGAAGTCAGAGCGAACAAACACGATGTGACTCTAGCAAACTCCAAGCAAAATTTCCTATAAAAGGATGCCATTCCTAGGAATATACGCAATTCCTTTACATTTTTCGGTGCTGGATAGTTCACTATAGAGTCGATCTTTTCTGGACTCAAATGGACACCTTATTCATCAATCTGGTGTCCCAAAAATGAAATTTTGTTTTATAGTAAAACACATTTTTGAGCCTTGAGTCTGAGGCCTGCATTTCTGAGACGATTACCGACTTCACGAATTAGTTCGAAATGATGTTCTTTGACTCGGTGCAGATCATTATGTCGTCTACATAACAAAATCCTTCCTTTCCTAACAGGTCGTGGAGCATTGTGTCCATGAGACGCTGAAAGACTGGCGGGTTAGTACTTAGGCCAAATGGCGTCACGCAGAAATGAAAAAGCCCTTCAGACGTAGTGAACCCCGATTTATCCTTAGCATCAGTTGACAGCGGGATTTGCCATTAGCCGCTGCAGAGATTTAGCGTTGAGAAAAATTTTTCCCCGCCGTGCTTTGCAACACCGCATCTATGCTGGAAAGCGGGTACGAGTCGAGCTTGATGCATTTATTTGATTCCTGATAGTCAACACATAAACGTAGGCTACCATCTTTCTTCTCTACCAAAACTATGGGGAATGCCGAACTAGAATTGCTCTTCTCTATGATATTTCTATTCATGAGATCATGTAGGAGTTCTCTCAACTTTGATCTTACACCCAATGGTACAGGCCTTGTTTTCATTTTGATGGGGGCAGTATTCCCAGTGTCAATATCCATTTCAACCAAATTGGTGCGAGTCAACTCTATCGGATACCGCAAAAGCATCACTAAATTCACTTAGAAAATTCGCGATATCATTGGGAATTTCCTTACAGCCCATGTTTTTAGCAATTTGCTGTTCCAGGATACCTAACCTCTCAGTTCTGGGCATTTCCTCTTTACACTGATTTATCATTAGTGGGTTAAGATCTTCCCACTTTTCCTTCCATTTTTCAGTGCCTTGATGTCCAATACATTCTCTTTTCTTGACTAAGAGGGGCTCATCCGTAGAGTTAGTGATTGGCAGCACAGTTTTCTGATTTCGAATTTTGAAAACTGTGGGAATACCATGCTTCGAAGGCTACGAAAACCCTTCCAGAGTTCCCTTCTACCGTGTCGCATCGAACCGCCCCGAGGACAGACCTGTGTGGGAAAATGTATGTTCTTCGCTCAACCATGACATCATCGACAGATGATTTCCTAACACCATTTTCGGAACCATTCTTCATCAGAGACAACTGTACCCCGAGGCTGGGTAGGGCATTTGTTTCTAGAAGAATCTCGTCATCAGCTCCATTCGATATGGGAAATGCGACCGAAGCAGCTGGCCCAATTTCAAGTTGCACCTCAATCCAAACTGCGCCAACGAAGGACATAGGATTGTTCGAAGCATCGAATACAGGTTTAATTTCTCCTTTATCGATAGGGTTAAGTGAATCGATGTCGAAACCTTCCCTCTTAGCCTTTCCCAGAAATTTCAGAGGCACTATGCTGATCATTGACCCTGTGTCAAGTAAAGCTAGGTTTGTCCCGTCCAGGAGTTTCACTTCAGCGGTTGCCCTGCTTCCAATCAGGTCTCTTTTGGCATTGCTGATATCTTTGACCTCTAGTCCTAAACTCTGGGGATTTCCAACAAGATCTGAGACATAACTGCGTTCTCGCTGTGGTTCCTGCGTCGCAGTCTTTTCACTAGGAAAATTCCTTGTTGGTTCTCTCTCACTTGGTTCACCCTAGACTGGCGCTGAGGGCATTCACGTGCAACATGTCCGAGCAGTTGTAGCATTTTCGCGTGTTTGGGCTGGTTCTTTGAGGGGCACTAGGCTGTTGTAACCGATTTCTTGTGAAACGATCATCGATTGGGTGGGGTTGGCCGTTCGTACCATTTCGTTCCCCTCCAGGTTGGGTTTGACTTCGCCTCCTATCCTCTTCAGGACTGTTTCTTGATGACCTATTATACAAATCGACCGTGTTTCTCCAATGCGATCGATCGGGTGGTTGCAGAATCGCTGCTTAATCTCATCGTATGCGCTGTTGGGTCCTGCCTTGTGCAAAGCGCTGATCAATTGTATATGCTCTGGCCAGTGCCTTAGATTATCCAGCAAAATCTGTGCCAGCTCAATTGACCTCTCAGACAGATGGCTTCCAGGATTGGCTTGCATGGCCAGTTTCTCCAGGGCAGCACAGAAATCTGTCACTTCCTGGGCTGGTTTCATCTTCAGGTTCCTTAACTCAGTAAGGGCCCTGATACGAGCTGCCGTGGAATCGTTAGCCAACAGCCGCTCAAGTTCCCTAGTCACTGCATCGAATCGGGCTTTCACTGTTGACGGCAGCGTTTGGAAGATGTTCTTCGCTCTGCCCTGCAAGTGGTCGTCGCCCAATATCTCTACTAGGGTCGCATCATCGCCTTAAAACGCCTTAGGAATTCCTTGAAATTTTCTTTTTTTAGTTACTTATAAATTCCAGGGTCCGCGCATGCCAGTGACTGAAGATAAGTGACCAACTGACCCTGATCCGAATCCTCGTGGCTTCGATTTGCTGTTTGAACTGGCAACGAGCGTGTAGAGACTGGCGCAAATGGCTTACCAATCGATCTCGTCGTCGACATCTGAAATCTTGCATTTTCAATGTTTTGTCGACGATTTGTTACTGGCATGGCATTCTTGACTCACTACTTCCGTAGTTGTCCAGCTCCTGGCGAGCTTTTTCCATGTCGTCCTGCATCGATTCTACTGCATCCTTGATCTGTAATGCATCAGTGTTCATTATGCCACACAGTTCTGCTATTACTTCTCCATCGTTTTCTACTTTGCTTATGTACTGACATAATTCGCTTGCGGAGTTTGTCCCTCTTTCCCCAAGAACGTCACTGATCTCCCCGTTAAGGATTTTACACCGCTCAGTATTACCTCTCAAACGCTCAAGCTGCTGTACTAAACTAGCAAGCTCCTCTTTCGTAGCGTTTTCGATGGTTTCTTTTGCCAAGGCAGACACGCGCGTATTACTTAGCGCGTGGTCCAACTGCGCCTTCAGGGCATCTACACTAAGTATGATTTGCCCTATCTCTTTACCTATTCATTCATGAGGAAATTCACTCACTTTGGCATCCATAGTCGGTGCCCGTTCGCAGTCCATAGCCTGATCTGCCATATCTGTAATGACCAATATCAGGTGAGTGATTCGTGCGCTCTACCACAATAACACGAGTTAAGGGTAGGTTCACCACGTCGTAAGTGCTCTTTCTTCGTAGCACTGGAATTCCGCTATCCTTACTTCGTGATGGCTGTAGAAGTGAGGCTGCCCTTCGTGGCAAACCTTGGAGAGATGAGAAGAGAGGAGAAATTGTTCAAAATACGAGTGCTCGTAACGTCTATTCAGATTCGACCTCTTCGGCCCCCATGTAAGCCGAATTGTATACTCGAATCGTGGGTAGACGGTATGAACACGGATACAATGAACAATTTATTATAACACAAAATAGAATATATGCGGATATATGGAAAATGGGTGATCCGGGGGCAGAGGTTGGTTACGACGGGAACGAGGGCACTGGAACGGGACTGGAGAGCACGGCAGGAAGACTGGAGACACGTAGAAGTCGTTAATTGGCAGTCCATAACTGAGGCGCCTTCTATACGCGCTGCATTGGCGCGTGACCGTTGGTCAACGCCACCTGATCATCTCTGACCGCTCAGTAGCGGCTCCGTTTGGGTGCTCTCCACCCCACAGGGCGTCCACTTGAGCCTGCTCAGCAGCAGAAAGGTTTATCCCCCTCGGCATTACTTGGAACAATCGTAGAAAATGTCTATGTCACCAGGTGACAAAGTTATACCTAACTTGAAACGGGAAAAATCGAAGTAAAAAAGATTGGGGTGGACCTATACTTTTGCACCGCTTAAGATGGGCACTTTTTCCCAAAACAAGCAGTATTTCTTAACCAATTAACCGATTGTTCTGGAACACTGCCTACAAGGGTTTTCAGCACTCCTGAATCCATTGGTACTGTTCTCGTAATGCGAAGTCTAGGGCTTGGTCTCTTGAATGCGAATATTAGGGTGGACCTATACTTCTGCACCGCACTGTAGCTCTCTTTGGACTTTCAATTAGGGGTGTGCGGAATTTTCTGTTCTCCGTCTCCTGCCCGTTGTCGGAAACCTGTTTTCGCTAAAAAAATGGCTGGAGTTTCCCAGAAATTACAAAAGTGGCAAACCGTTATTTGTAGCAGGGTTGCTCCAGTGACTATAGACACCTTGTAGTCGAATTGCGCGGAATGTGTATGGTCTTCCAACTAGGTGCTATTCATACTTCTCAACACCCTCACGTCGCGCTCTCACCGCGTGGGCGAAGACTATGAATATCCAGCGATGCCGCTATGGCTAAACCGGCTTAAGTTTGAGCCTTAATTGTGTCATGCTCGGAATTGTTGGATCCATAATGCGGACGACAAAACCGTCGTGGCGCGGACGGTTTAACCGTTGTTGCAGCACGAGCGTCGCCTTCGTGACGTAGCGGGTGTATGATCACGTGTGTGCCTTACGAACGGAACGCCAGGTCATTCTTATTTTAACGCCATGCCCGCTAGGCATGGTTCTGACGCGCAGCCGTCGAGGAGTGTGTGACCAATAATTCCAAAACTTGTTTGTGACCGGAGTGAAATTCCCATCTGTCGTGGTAAACAAGTGCTTTGTGGCGCGCACTTCGAAGGTAAGCGTGCTGGGATAAAAATTGTTTGCGCCCGAACCCCGTGGTTCCAGCCTGAATATTTTTGTGGTCCATTCTGCAAAAGCGGTTGTCTGGAGCAGCAGACGGAAAATTCGCTCTGCCATATGGGCAGCGTCATAAGTGGCATGGGAGGTATCAGCCATAAATTGTGGTGCGCGCGAAGCGCGCATCTGATTTGGAAAGGGATTGCCGTTGCTCACACCCCTCATTCCAAAATCTCGCTTCGGGAGGAATCTCGAAACAAGGGACTTTCACAGAAGATAGAGCAGTAAGGGTTCTCGGCATTGCCTAGTTTCCAGAAAAAAATCCGCACGGTGGGCCTCAAGATATTTAAAAAAGTTCGAAGCGTGTGTACGTGTGTGCGTGCGTGTGTGCGTTTGCGTGCGTGTGTTCTAAAAATCGTGTGAAAAGCGCACTCATACCGTGAATATGTCCAAAAAATTCATTTCGTCGATAAATGTCTCGAATTTTACGCTGAATTTTTATACTGATATTTCAAACTCTCCTGTCTCATGGCTTCTGCACATTTTCTCCAAATTTTCTGTTCCCTATCTAACTGGATATTTCGTTCCGCTTCTGCTTGTAAAAATGAAATTCCCGCACATCCCCAGTCTCAGTGGCTTAGCGGATCCCCGTTTACCTGATCGATTTATACTAGTACGATGTTTAGATGTTTTATGAAGGACTCATAAGCCGTTTGGAGGAACTGGCTTCACGTGGTAAAAAACCCTCCAATATGGTTAATCTGCTATCGATGGATGGAGGTGGAATTCGAGGTCTTGTTATTCTCCAGGTATGTGACTTTGACTTTCCAGGTTGTAGGATACAGTTCAGAGTACACGACTCCGAACTGCGATGGCTTTTAAAGTGACTGCAGACTTCCACTGTGCATTCTCCCAACACAGCGTTCTGAAAGTGCATGAATCATTGTCGAAGAAATGTTGACTGTTCACTCTTTATTTTTATTTCGGTGTATTTCAGATGCTGTTGTCAATCGAAAATGAATTGAATGAGCCTGTCTATCCCTACTTCGATTGGGTGGCTGGAACTTCTACAGGGGCTCTGTTAGCCACGGCTTTGGCTCAAGGTCCATTGTTCACTACTTGCTTGTGTCTATTAGGTTTTCTTCTCCGAGAAAATTACATAATCTTATGTACCATTTTCCTGTCCGTACTACAATAGTTTGACGTACCCGTGGTTTCAAGAGACGAAGTCTGGGGGAAAGTTCTCATAGTTGATGTGAGAGTGGATTTCTACGCATTCATGAAACCAAAGTTCCAGATCATCGAAAGAGTGTCAATATAATAGAATGTTCGGTGTCACTCGACTAACTGGTAGTTGCGACTCCATGATTTCGAGGAACTATACTCCTGCAGCAATTATGAGAATTGACCCCTGACTTGATCCCTGGAAGCCAAACACATCTCGAGCAATGCTGATATGTACGCGAACAATTCATAGGTGGGATTATACGATCCTGTTCGGGGACAAAGTTTAGTACCTATCATCTAGGACCAAGTGTTTTCATACGAGCACACGGTTGACTCAACTTATGATGTTCTCAGTCAACTAATTGTATTTATTCGTTTATGATTGTGCGATACAACGCGTATCATTGTGATAGAGCCACTCTTATTTTTCTTTTTTTCCGAGTCCACACCAGGGGTGTGCGTTTTTCGATTTCTTGGTTTTTTCCGTTTTTCGCCATCCTTTGCTGAAAAAATCAATATCGAAACAAGCAAAAAAGTTTGAAAAATTCTTCGTTTTTTTCTGTCTAAAATTTTTCGATTCTCATGCAATTCCCAGTAGATCCTTCGCTGTCCACAGGCGTCTGCAGCAAGCTTGCAATCATGCAGCAAGTCTTTCATTTGATTTCAGAATAATTGAGCGCAATAAAAATGCATGATCTGCCCCTTGCACAGCGGTTTCTTCTACTACGTCACTTCTTGAGAATGAAGCTGGTGGGGTCAAAGAATCTTGGATTTCCTGTTTCGATCAGACTAAGACGACAATGGCGCATCTTTTGAGCATGGTTATAATTTTTCAGGAATAATCCTCAGAAGAACCAGAAATATAAACTTCGACATTCGGAAACATCACCAATCTATTAACGCTGACCGATTCGGCAAAGCTGGTAATCTAAAGCCTAGCTTGCTCGGATGAGTCCGAGCGGAGTAAGTAGTGGAGCGGTCGGTCATAGCGAAATATTGCAATCATAAGAAGATTTTGCTAGATAAGCCCGATAAGCCATACTTTGACCGGCTCAAAATGAGGAAGTTAGGCTATACATACGTTTTTCAAGGTCAGGAATTATCGTCGGAGGCTCTCTATTTTCATACGGAAGCTTTTAAAAAAATTCTGAGTGGAGCAACCTAGATTTTTTTGCACCCTCTATCGATCCATAACAAAAAGCTGTGAAAGAAGTTTTCTCTTGCGAACGGCCTATATATATTTCCATCCAGTTCAAGTAGTTGAGCTGAACCCCTGTGTAGACACCACAACTCAATGCGTGTGATTGCTTCGCGACCATTACCGTCCAATAGCGTCGGGAGGCTGAGCTACCGGTTAGTGCTGACCACGACTCAACTGCTCACATTGAATTTGAACACAGCGCAAGAGATTCACGAAAATATGTGTTATGCATCAGGAACTATTGATGTTTGTCTTTGTACAACGATTGTTCCGTTTAAATCTATGACTTGCACACGATTTTCGACTCATACGAATTCGGTTTTTTTTTCGTAAAATTAGGGATCACCTTCGAGCCCACAGTTTTGATAAAAACACGAGAAAAAACGTTGACAAGAGTGCTCAGAGAACCACCGAAGTTTTGAAAACCTTAGTTTTGAAAAAGTTATCTACAAGCATTTTGAAAGGTGTCCAGCGCTACAGTTTCGTCAAGATTCGCCACGGCAAATATATGGCAAACCTATAAATATGTTAGTGCTGTTGTTCTTCTAATAGTGAGAAGGCATGATTCTATCGTCATTTGAAGCACGTCAGTAACTTTGCCTTGATTTTCCAATCAAAATATATAATTGCGAGAAGAAGATGCTTTGAAAGACTTTTTTTTCATTTTTTCGAAATTTTTCGTTTTTGAAACCGAAAATTTTTCGGTTTTTTGGTGTTTTCGATTTGAAAGTTCTTCGCACAGGCCTGTTCCACACTTCAAGTCAACTGCAGCCACTATCGTCACTGAATTCAACATACAGGAAATCTTGGTAGAAAATTTATCAGAATCGTTGCACAAACCAACCTCACAGAGCCTTCTAGGAACACTATCCTCTAAACTAGTTTGTACAGAATGTTCAATCCAGAATCGCCATTTGAGCTCCTCAGTGTTGTTGTGCTACCTGCTAAAGGCTTAGACTTTTACGATTCTTCTTCTTCTGCAGCCTCAAAGTGGTTTTCGTTATAGGTTGAGGAACTGGGCGGCCTTCACAGGATTCGTCCAAAGGTCCATGGTGGTTAACAGGTAGGTCTCTTTGGGCACATGAACAAGTGCGCCGTGTCGTGTCCGGGAGCACCACAGTGAGGACATGCGTCTGGTCGGCTGCTGTCGATCTTGTTGACGTAAGACATGAGCAGAATAGAGTGACCACAGCGCAGCGAGGCAAGAGCACATCTGACTCACCTGCCGAGTTGAGACTTGGACTCGCAAACCCGAGGCGGCACTGTTCCCAAGATAGGGTTCACAGCCGCTTTCGCTAGATATCCTCGAACAAACTGGGTGTGCTCCTCACGCAGAAGACGAAGCCTTTCCATGTTGGAGTCGGCCCATCTCTGTGCATCAACTTTACGAGGAGCATCTGCGAGCGGCGCCCTAATCGACCTCTCTCTTATGGGCTTCATGATTCTCTTTGACGGATGATTCGGCTGTCTCAGAACATTAATATACATCTGCTGCGCCTGGAGTTCACCATGCTCCTTGACTGGCAATATGCAGGCTTCCGCGTGAAGATGTTCTATCGGGGAGCTCCTTGCACAACCGGTAGCAATTGTAAGCGCAGCGCTCTGTACACGCTGCAGCTTATTCCAGGAGCTGTCTGACACCAGGTGCTGCCACACTGGTGCCGCATATTCCAGAGCCGGCTGAAGTATTGCTCTGTAGGTTCTCAAGATAGTCTCTTGGCTGCTTCCCCATGATGTCCCTTCGAGAGCTCTCAAGCTATTAGGCCTAGCCTTGACGACTGTTTGTTTCTGTTCCGCGTTTTTGTGGAATTTCAGTGACGGATCGAGAATAAGACCAAGCAGCTTCGGGAATCTTACTGCTGGCAAACGGTTACCATCCCATCTGACATCTGGGTGGGCACCGTAATCCCTGCTCCTTGTTGTGAGCATCATATTATTGAGGAAGAGCTTCAACTCGACGAGATAGGCGCTGATCTTCTTAGCGGCTACCTGCAGGTCTTGGTCCTGGCTTATGATGGTGATGTCGTCAGCGTACATAACCATCTTTATATCCTGTGGTGGTTCGGGTAGATCCTCAAGATACTGGCTGAGTAGGGCCGGGGACAACACTCCGCCCTGCGGAACACCGGCTGCTATTGGATTGCTATCGGGTTGGATTCTGGAATAGAACCTTAGCCCGGCGGTCTTTAGTTAAGGGTGCAATCCATCGCTTCTGCCAGGCTGGCAGCGAGGACTTCAACAGTTTGTCGGACAGCAGTCCCAAGTTATCAGAGTCAAACGCTTTGATCAGGTCGAGTGCGACTGCCACCGTTCTCAGGGACTTTTTCATGTTGAACCCATCGACCGCAAAGCTCACGATCTCCTATAGAGCAGTAGTAGGCTTTCTCACTTTCTGGAAAGGTCATTGGTTTGGCAATGTAATATTTGCTTTGTATTTATTGTTTGTTATATTGTATTTATTTATTTACGACTCTTATTTGGTATTCGAAAAAAGTCTGGAGATATTTTTGTTAGTGAATTGGCCCAGAATATCCTGGAATGAAGGAAAACTTAGGAAATGTAGTGAAATGACTAAAATACGATTTGACGGCCAAGCATAGACTATCGATAAGAGAGGTTCCGTTATTGTCTGCTCAGGCGGTGTTAAAGACAGTGTTCACGATAGAAATCGCTTTTCTGTTTTTCGCCTATCTTGAAAACGGTCTCATTCTGATTCCAATGATGTTTCTAGATTCGCACAAGACCTTCTGGGAACGTAGTTATGGTCCCTCGAAAATTGAGCTAAGGAAGCATGGTGGACGAGTTGTCCGAGGCTTTTAACTTCCGTCTTTTGCAGCCAATGTATGCGAGCTGACCTGAGTAAAGAGAGAAGTTGAGAATGAAATTAAGAGCGGGGCTTTTGATCGGAAACCATCGCTCATATCACGATCTCGAGTGTTCCTTTGCTCACATCGATGGGAGGAAAGGGGCCGGACTTGCCCAAAGCGGCGGGTTTTGCCCACTTTTCTAAATCGTTTTGCGGCTCCTGGGTAGCTTTTCGTCCCGTTTCTTCGACGCTGTTCTACTTCTGAGAGCCACGAGAAGCATTTGTCATGAAAAATTCGAGGATGAAGGTTACCGTGAACAGTGCCTTTAAGTTTCGCGGTGGGGCACGCCAGATCTAGCGCAAACGCACTAAATGTACGAGGAAGTGTGCGAAGAATGAGGCGCTGACCTGCAGAGTAGACCGAAAACAGAGGCCAGATTGATCATTGCATCAACCGCGGGTCTGTGGATTTGGGTTGGGTTTTGCGCCAGCATTAGCGCGCTTGTGCACGAGCTAAACCCAACCCAAATCGACAAACCCATGCCTAACGCAATGATGAATCCGGCCTCAATGGTATCGCACGCTACCGTGTTACTCAACACCGCCCCTGAAAGCCGGACTGAGCCATCCTCTTTCGTCCCCAGGAAGGGAGGCATCAGTTCAATTCGATGCCACCCGCATGCTTGTGTTTTTCATCTGTGAGCGTTGTACATTTCAGGCAAAACTCTTCGTCAGTGCCAGCATATCTACTTGCGCTTTAAGGACCTTATATTTGACGGCTGGACCAGGCCTTATAATTCCAGTGTGCTCGAAATGTTCATGAGGGAAGCGATCGGCGAAGACAATCTAGATGAAATCAAATACCCTAGGTATGTTTGCATAATATATGAGGTCTAAGTGCTAGATTGTTGCATGGAGTAATCAAGCGAATAAATGAATTAAGCGAATAACCTGCTTTCGGAATATTGGAATAGAACAAGTTATTTGAGTAAACCTTGTTTCGAATATATTGATACTCGTATTTTTCCAACTGAAAGACATGAAAACTCGATTCATTATTATTATGGACAAACTACGCTTCAAAAAACTGTGTCAAAGAATAAAGTAAATCATTAACTTCAGTATTCACACAAAGTTTTCGTATATGTTTGCTTTGTGGTTGGCCACATTATTCGTGACGAACATTGTTCGGGCCGCATCATGACTTGGCCTGTCAGTCTTAGCTCAGAAATTTGTGGGGAAGTTCCCGAGGACAATAGACCTGATTTGGTCGTTATCACTCGTTCGAGGGGAGAATTTCTTCCCATGGCCTCCCCCCGAACATGATGAACGCGAAAACAAAGCCGCAGTGTATACGGTGATGCAGACGGGCTAGTCGCGAAGTGGTCTCGCACTTCGCAAGTTGAGGGGGTAGATGTGCCACTCCAAGACTACGTAAGGCATCTCTGTCTGGATTTCAGAGGAGCTAATAAGCTTCTCTATAATCTTCAGTCAGAGGTGAATATTTTGGACCGATCGCAGTTTTTTCAGGAACAGGAGACTGTCGAAAACAGCGAGTTCTAGCAAGCTGATTTTTGATCAATCATTGAACAGTGGGAAGATCTGCAGTCGGAAGGTCGCAGGAAGACCTGCAGTCGGGAGAACAAGAGAACTCCTGCTGTGGGACCTTTCCCCATTACTCTGCTGTCGAGACGTCCCCTTCGCCTCCCCCGAATTCGGGGGAAGTTCCCCAGTTGTTTCGAGGGAAGTTCTGCTGTCGTTTTCGGGAACTTACCCATTTGGGACCGGGTTTAATTACCCAAGTTTGAGGTATCGAGTCCGACGAACAGCCCGGCGCCCACTGCTACGCCTTACGGGTATTGGACATTCAGGGTTGATTGCAACGAATCCTCTGTGAGGCACGTTCGGAATCTGCTGTTGTTGAAAAACAGAGATCATAATTGGTGTGACAAGTTCGATAGCGTGCGTACGTTCTCTGTCGTTCTCGTTCGATCTACGGGTACTTGCAACATCGCCTTCTCGTTTTCTTGGAGTCGTCCTTGCCACTGCCTTAGGAACTACTGCCTTCCTTCAGAGATCGCCGCCGAGGTTCCTGCCATTTCGATCATCTTTGGCAAGGGGATATATCATAGCGAGCATTGAACCTTGCCTCGCTGGCAGGTGATTGATTTACTGATTTTCTGGTTTTGCGATCATTGAACTTGTCGATTTCTTTTGCTGAGATGGCTGCCTCTGTTCCTTCCATTAAGAATTCACTGAGGAGCAGCACGAGTGGCTGGAATGCACCGATTTCGACGGTGGATGCTATCAATGAGGTCAACAAATTGAAGAAAGTGCCGGCCTGCGTCAAAACCGTCCTGTCGCAGATCGCACATCAACTTCAGAACATTATTGAAGAGAACATCAGCCTTCGTCGGGAGAATGAAGAACTGAAGGCCCAGCTGCAGGCAAACCGTAATGTTCCTACAAGTACTATTGTGAATACTGACCTCAGTGAGGGCTCATTTGTCCATTGTGATGAAAAGGAGAGGCTAAGATCAGTCGTTGTTTGCAATGTTCCTGAGTCCAATTCACCGTCAAGTAGTAGTAGGACTGTGTATGATTATGATAAGGTCATGGATATTCTTGAGCATCTAAATGTGGAATGTAGGCCAATCGCTGTGTATCGTTTAGGACGTCCGAATGATAGAAACAAAAAACCGTTGAAAGTAGTGTTACCTACTCGTTCTCATCAGGTACAATCTGTGCAGAGGGCTTCTCGACTGCGTTCCTTCCCAGGCAGAGTGTTCCTCAGGGATTCTCTGACTGGGGAGGAGTTAAAGCGCAGACGTGAAGCTAGACTTTCTTCCACTTCAGGGACACAGCCTTCAGCAAATCCTCCAAATGCTGTTGTGAGTTTAGGAAGTGGGAGTGTGAACGTGGCTCAAACTACCTCTGGCACCCAAGGTAACTTATGAAGGTTGCCTGCTCACCACCATCACAGCAGTTTTGGTTCTAGTGGGCGTTCTGATAATATTCGATGTCTCTATGCTAATATAAGATCCTTGGCAAGTAATTCGAGCCACGTTGATAATGTTCTTAGTTCTCGTTTCGATATTTTTGCTTTCTCCGAAACCTGGCTAAAAAGTCACCATCTTGTTTCCACAATGTTCGGTAATTGGCTAAATGACTACAATGTTATTCGCTGCGATCGTCCCCGTCGTAAAGGCGGTGGTGTAGCGATCTTTGTGAGAAGCACCTTTCCGCATTCTGTTCTCCTTTCGGAATCTGTAAGGGATGGGTATGAGATCCTTGCTTTGGATATTTACTTAAATGGCAACCAGGTCCTGTTTGCAGTTCTTTATAGGATGCCTCCATGTACTGCGTCAAACTCGGAGCAACTAGTGAAAGCGATAAGTGATTTAGTCACCTCAGAATATCTTGTAGTTATTGTGGGGGATTTCAATTTTCCGGATATTTGCTGGCAAACGCTATGCACAAATTCCTCTTCTTCAGCAGCGTTCATAAATATGTTAAAAGATCACGAATTATCGCAGTTGGTGAAAGACTCAACTAGAGGAGCTTCCATTCTTGATTTACTCATTTCTTCTGAGCCGAATCGATGCGTCAATGTATCAATCCAATCTCCCATCGGTCTACGTGATCACGATAGCATACTTTTTGACATCTCGGGTTCTAAGCCTAATAATTTTTTTGTATATCGCCGTGTCTTTTCCAGGTGTGACTTTGTAAAGACTTGCAATTTTTTGGGAAATATCAGATGGCGAGAGTCATTTGAAGTTCTTGAAACAGTAAATGAAAGATACGAATTGTTCATTGAGATTTTACAAAATGCACTGGACAAGTATGCCCCATGGGTTCCAGTTCATGCGAAGTTAGGTAATCTTCCTGCACACCTGGAGAAAATGTTGGAGCATAGGGATAGTCTTTATAATTATGCTAGATCGTCTGGATATTGGGCTGGGTATACAGACTTTGCCAATCGATTTCACGAGGAACTCAAAAAGTTCAATAGAAGCATTGAAAAAAGAATAATTGAGTCCAACAATAAAAATGTTTTTTTCAGATACGTGAATTCGAAACTTTCCCAGAGAACAGGAATTGGGTGCCTCAGACGTGAGGGGAAATCGCTTTTACTGAAGCCGATAAAGCCACTGTTTTAGCCAGGCACTTCGCTAACGTGTATTTGATGGATGATGGGCATATTCCAGATTTTCACTCTGAAGTTGCCATACCGATGAAATCATTCCCATGGTTCCAGCCGCATGAAATTTATCAGGCATTGATGAAGTGGCCTCGATCTTCTTCAGTTACACCTGATTTGGTGCCCTGGCTTTTCATTCGAGGCACAGCTTTGGTCATTGCAAATCCTTGGGCGTACATTTTCAACCAGTTTCTGATGTTTAGCGAAGTGCCTTCACGGTGGAGGCACGCTTCTGTTACTCCCGTTCTGTCCAGGGAACTACAGACCTGTTAGCATTACTTCTATTTTTTGTAGACTTTTTGAAAATTTTTTTAAAAAACATATTGTCGAGCACTTGGACAACAATAACATAATCCCGAGATCACAACATGGATTCGTCAATGGTAGGTCCGTTGAAACAAACCTGTTGGAATGTGTTAACAGTTGGACTAAGATACTCGATGAGAAAGGTGCCTGTGATGTAATATATTTTGACTTCGCTAAGGCATTTGATCGGGTGAGTCATAGAAAGCTAATGCATAAGATCAATGAGCTGCAGTTCCACCCAATAGTAAGTAGATGGATCGAAGCATTTTTATCCGATCGAACATTCCAGGTCAAGGTTGGATCAGCATTTTCGAGTGTTCATCCAGCAAAAAGTGGTGTCCCTCTGGGCGGGGTACTTTCCCCAGTATTGTTCAATATTTTCATCGCTGACTTGCCTTCTACTTTTTCAAGTGTTAACGTTGTGTGTGAGCAGTACGCGGATGACCTGAAACTATATAGGAAGGTTGAATCGTCTTCCGATTGTTCAGAACTCCAAAATGCAATTGGCGTTATCTCTCAGTGGTCTAGGATATGGCAGTTACCCATTGCTCCGCATAAAACTATCTATGTCCGCTTGGGTAACTCTGAGGTAATTTTCAATTATACTGTAGAAGGAAACATCGTTGTTCCGGCGAGGTCAGTGAGGGATTTGGGCTTCCTGCATGATCATAGATTGGACTTCTCGGGTCACGTTCAAAGTGTCCAAAGCAAGGTCCACCTTCGCATTTTTCATCTGTTCAAGGCGCTTTCTACGAACAACACCAACGTCCTCTTGAAAGCATATAAAACCTTTATTCGGCCGTTGATGGAGTGTGGAACAGCCGTTTTTAATCCTTGCAAAAGGAAAGATATTCTGAAGCTTGAAAAATGTCAGAATAGCTTCACTAGAAAGGTATTGATCAGGGAGAATGGATTTTTGTATAATAGAATTCCGAAATCCCATTTCCGAAATAGGTATTTCAACTTGCCTACGCTAGAATCAAGAAGGAAAGTTTTTTTGACGCTTGTATGGTCTACAAACTGATTAACGGTAAAATCAAGATAGGTTTCCAACAGTTCTTCCGCCTAAGACGAACTAGAACAGGAGGTGAACAGTATAAAGTTTTCGCTGCTAGAGCGCGATCTAACATAGCAGCTCATGCTTTTGCTGTTAGAGCCGCCACTGTTTACGGCCAGTTGATGCAGAACACTGCACATGTTGAAACATTTTTGGGTTTTAAGCGTTTTGCTGAAGCGAGGTTGCTCAGCAGTTAGTGTTACGTGGTTCTGAGGTTTTCAGAAAGCAAATAATTGGAACGGATTTTTTCTCTTCACTCGGCATTTCCCCTATTGCATATCGTGTGATCCTTTCGCGATTGCATAGTACATATTATTGTAATTTTGTTTTCTTTTTCTTTCTTTCTCACGACGTCTCAAATGTCGTAATAAATCTAATCTAATCTAATCTAACTTCCCCACGAATATCTGAGTAGGGTAGACTTTAGACAATCCCTTGTCAAAAATCAGTCCACCACAGTGTCCACAGCATGGCAGTGCGGAGAAGGTCTGTTTCAGCTTGTGTTTCCGTATTTGCTCACTTTTGGGCTCAGCTCCGATTACACCACCGGGTTTTCCGGAAGCGGAAGATTTCATACTATTCCTTCACTCTTTCTTAAGCGCCTTTTACGTTATGGAGGGAGGCGACATTCAGCGAAATTGATATGACGATTTTAGCAGTGTCGTTTTGAAAGCTAAAACTTCGACGGAAAGTCCCTAGTTTCTCAATCGATCGAATTATGATTTTTAAGGGGTTTTTCAAAATGCGCAGTTCTTCTCAATTCTGCCTGTTTGAAACAAGCTAGGGCCACCGAATTTCGAATTTGTTCTATAATATTTTTTTGAGTAATTTTTGTATCGGGAAAATAACATGATAAAAAAAGGCCACGTGACGCTCGAAAATCACGGGACCGTATCGTCGTCCACAGTGCTTTGCAGTCGAACTGAAAGCCTATCGTGGCCGAATCGGAGTCCCCTTTTGTCTGAGGTTCCGGCAATAGCAGACGAGAAGCGGCAGGCGCAAGCGATTAGCTGCAGGCGTCATACCGTGGCCAAAACGCTGGCACATGACGCCCGACGGCTAACGCATGCAACGTGCCCCAGGACTGCACGGGGTTAACGATGGTATTGATTATATTATTGATAGCCGCTACTGCCGCCACCGTCAGCGACAGCAGTGATTGCTGGGGAGTCGCCTGGGAGTCAGATCAATGACAAATGTTGAAGATGCAAACACCCAGCGGCACTGGACGCTAGGACGTCTGCTATGGACGGAGCCTGAGTTATCATGACCCATGGTTGGAAGGGCACCCCACGGACAATTTCGGTTGCCCCAAGACGCACCAGTGAGGATGTAGCCTGTTTTTTCGGTAATTGAAATGTGCCTTACTCACCTAAATACCGGTAGTTCTAATTGGCTATTCAAAGTTCACGTTCACCTTATAGGGTTTGGTGTTGTCGCATCCTGGTGACTGCGATTAGATTGTTTATTCAGAATAGACTCATGATTTCGAAAGCATCTTCATACGCCTAGATCTCTGTCCGAATTTTTCCCATTTCAAGAGGATGAATATTGGTGATGTTTTTTTTTTTCGAATTTCCGAATATCATGTAGCGATGCGTTGTGCAGAAATTAGACTTTCTGATGCATTTTTCCCATTCATTCGAAGTTACCAGGTTGTTTAATAAGTGCAACTAACAAAACGAATTCATAGAGTGATGACTTAATCCTTCGCGCCTAACCTTCTCTTCACCTTGACATCGTTCAATAAGAGAGGGCGTTGCCACTAGTCCAAATTTTTTTTGTATTGTTGGTACACTCTTCATATGAACGTATGTGAAGTTTCATTTCAATCTGTCGATTCATTCCTTGTTTACAAGCCATTTAGTGTCGTCGTGTCACAGCAATAGAGAAAATTGAATATCGTACAGTGATCAGTTTCTTATTTTTCGAAGGTGTAGCACCAAAAGAATTTCACGAGCGAATGTTAAAAGTGTATAATGATTGTTCACGTACAATTAGAACAGTAGAAAGATGGGTTGCTGAATTTAAACGTGGTCGTACAAGCCTTGATGACGACCCACGTGAAGGTCGTTCAAAAAACGCATCAACATCAGAAATCATAGTCAAAATACAGGATATGGTTTTGGAAGATCGTCGATTGACTGAAAGAGATTTAGTAGAGTCTCTGAGAATCTCATTAGGCAGTTTGAGCCTTATTTTAAGTGAAATTTTGGGTTTTAGAAAGTTACGTGCACAATGGGTGCCGCATTCGCTAACAGTGGAACAAAAACGTTCGAGTGCGACTTTCTCAGCAACATTTGGAGCGTTTTACAAAGGATAAAGTGGATTTGTGCGTAGATTCATCACTATGGATGAGACTTGGGTCTATCACCATGATCCCTAATCAAAACAAGAGGCTAAAGAGTGGTGTGAACCTGGTTGTTCAGCTCCGAGACGAGTTCGTGTCCGGAAATCGGCCAACAAGGTTATGGCATCAGTTTTTTGAGATGCGAAAGGAATTTTGTTTGTGGATTATTTGCAAACTGGTGAAACAATTGATTCTGAATATTATTGCAACTTTTTGGACCAGTTGAATGAAAAAATTCGTCAAAAAAGACCATGTTTGTAGTGAAAAGAAATCATTCGAATTGTTGGAGCATCCACCGTATTTACCAGTATTCAGGTCATAACGGCTGTTGAAGCGTATTTTGCAGACCTTCAGAATTCTCACTTCAGGGATGGGATCCACAGATTGGAGGATCGTCGGAGCAAGTGTATTTATGTTAGGGAGATTATACTGAATAATAAAGTGTATTTTGAACCATAAAATTGTGTTTTTCTTATCGAACGACAAAACTTATTGAACAGCCTGGTACACCGCAAATGTCTTCAATCAACTAACAGGATACTCTCTACTGCAATCAACAAATGAGGGCGTGAAAATGTCGAGTCACTGAGCAATAATAATTTACGATTTATCTAAACCCATAAATGAGAATACTAAAGATGTGAAGTGTATTGGTTTGTTTACCCACTTTTCGCTTTTAGTCCGGATCTGATTGTTTATCATCATTACAGTTGAGGACATATGTGGTCCAAAGTGCTCAGAAGGTTTGAGCTGGCCACCCGCGGAGCGAAAGTCCGGTGGCGAGCAGCCCTTGTCGCGGGTAGCGAGCGGAATGGTAGCGGGTGGCGAGCACTCGCCTGCCGGGGCTCGCCGCCCGCCATCACCAATTCGGCGGCGCGCTCGCCACATCTCACCCACCCGCTCGCCTCCCCTGGTCGCTGACGAAATAGGAGCGGGTGACTAGCATTCTTGTGGGATTGCTTACCATTAACTCATAACCCGATGATTAAATTCTCAAATACCCCATCTCATCTAATCTTCTAGTGACAGATTTATTTTATTTATTATTATTATTTAACGGTTGGCTTTCGCCTGACGCGGTCATTCCGCATCTTCATCGAGGTGTGCCGTCCTAGTAGTCAGCCGTGTCCATTTGTCACGGTCCTCAGCCACAATTTGAACACAATCCATCCATTGATCGCTATTCCACTTCCTGCGAAGTAAAACATCGCGCCTGAATTGCCTTTCAATGCCGAGTGATTTCAAATCCTTTCTCACCACATCCGTTTAAAACTTTCGCCTACGTCTAGGCGGCCGTTCCCAAACAGGACTTGGAAGCATCCTTAGAGCGTGTTGAACAAGACGATCTGGTGGTCTTCTTAAAATATGCCCCAACAGACGAAGACGGCCTTCCGTTGCCGCTTGAGATGGCATTGGGAGATGTTGGTTCCTCCCTCGTGTCAAACGTTGATGTAAGGCGTCAATCTCGTTGTACAGGTCTTTGTTGTGGTATATCCGTGGCCAGAAATATTCGAGCAAACGTCCAAACAGCTTCCTCTCCGTGCAATCCAACCTTTCCATCTGCGTCTTTGGTGCTGCCCACGTCTCCGATCCGTACATCATGATAGGGCGAATAGCGGATAAGTAGGCGCGCAACTTAACTTCCTTCGCGATGGGGGTAGACCACAAACACTCGGTTAGAGAATTGAATGCAGACGTAGCTTTCGCACATCGTTGTTGAATATCCGCTGCATAACTACCATCGTTCTTCAGCAAACAGCCCAAATATTAGAAATCGTCCACCATTTCGATACGTTGTCCTTCCACACAAACTCCCGTTCAAGGCCTCTGAGGGACCCTTATCTGCTTGCATTTGTCCGGACGAAGACGAAGTCCATAGGCTGCGGCATACTTCGAAACGAGGTTCACAATCCTTTGCAGTTTTGCGTTGTTTTCGGCGAATAACACAATGTCATCGGCGTACTCCAGGTCGACAAGAGAGCGTCCTGATGGTGTTAGGATCACGTCCGCAGGAAACTGTTTTGCAACTCTACGCATGATGTCATCAACGGTGAATTTGAATAGAAAAGGTCCTGCTACAGCTCCTTGCCTTACTCCTGTTCTCAACTCGAAAGCTGACGTAAACCCGACAGGCGTACGAACTGCTGCTGTTGTTCCTTTGTTCATGTCCTCGATTAGTCGAACATACTTTTCCGGGACTCCATCGGCTCGCAGAGCGTTGAGCAATCGATCACGACGAGAAGAGTCGAATGCGGCTTCAAAGTCCAAAAAAGCAAGCTGTAATGGCTCCGAATACCGCTGCCACGATTCGATTACTCTTCTCACAACGAACACTTGGACGATGATCGATCTTCCAGGTCGAAAACCGGCTTGCTCATCTCTGGTCGTTCTTTCACGATATTTGATGAGTCGCTCGAGAATGATACGTTTCGAAACCTTGTACAAGACACGCAGTAGAGAGATCCCCCTGTAGTTCCTGGGCTCCGTGACGGATAACTTCTTGTGAAGAGGTACGATGATCGCATGCCTTCACGAATCGGGTATCCTTTCGCTCATCCATATGGTACGGATAGTGTTGGTCATTTCACGAATCCTAGACGGAGGGAGAGCTTTTAGCATTTCAGCAGTGATGTTGTCATCACCACGTGCCTTTCCATTCTTCATTTTCCGGACACAATTCGAAACTTCAGACTCATTCGGCGGTTCCTCACTGAATTTCTTAATGTGCTCTCTGAACTTGCGGCAGCTCTGGTACTGACGGCGCTGGACGATTCAGTAGTGAACTGAAGTAATCCTTCCATAATGGCAGCGTCGCATCACCAACTGCAGCTCCATTGGTAGTGTTGAGGACAGGAGAATATCTCTTCATGCTGCCGCTATACTGTCGTAGCAACGTGTAGGCTTTCCTCGAGTTCTTCTCCTCCCGAGCCTTCTCAAACTCCTTAGCTCTATACGTCCATTCTCGTTCGCGGTCACTTTGAAGCTGCCGACGCAACTTCCTCCTCAGACGCTTGTCCTCCACGAAGTTTCCTGCAGTTCGGACAGCTTATACTCTGTTGTAGGTAGATGTTGTTTCCTCTGAGACGTAGGCGAGCTTCTTCCTGGGCTGTAGAAGCGGGAGTGCCTCTTTCGAAGCGTCCTGGATGCACTTGTGGAAAGAGTCCGCGTCGCAAAGTGTTTTCTTAGTCCGTACTCCAATATGAATAGAAACGCGTTGTCAGAATTTCCTTCTGCATTCTTCGTCCCTGAGACTTGTCATATCAATCCTCTGGAGAGGCTTAGCCCCTCGCTTCCTCTTATGAATCCTCGCAGTTAAGTTCAACAGAACTGGACGGTGATCCGAATCGAATACGACATCCCACACAGCTCTAGATCTTCGAATGTCCGATACTGGAATATTCCTCGTCAGAACATAGTCGAGCTGTAGTTTCAAAGTGGTCATCTTCCGCTTCCGCTGCTCTTCCAGAGACAGCTGGGTTGGTCACTGCCACATAAGCTGATGGCGGCGATGATTCCTCTCGAATGTCGGTGCAATAATCATACCACTGCGATCACACAAGTCGACATGGCGGTAGCCATTGTCCGATGTTTGCTCCACTGGGTAGAATCATTTACCGAGTACTTCGGATTTCTGTTCAAGTCCCGTCTTCGCGTTTGCGTCGATTCCTACGACAACAGCATGTTGTCAAGGTATCCTGGCTAGCAACGTATTGAGTTCCTCGTAGAAGGCATCCTTGAAATTGTCTTCGGCGGTTTCGGTGGGCGCATGAGCACTCACTATCCACATATTGAATCCTCTGTGATCCCGCTGTCGCACAAATGCATTCCTACACGACGTTGAGCCGAATCCCTCGATCATACCATTGTAGTCCTTCCTTACAGCTATCGCACAGCCTCCCACTCTCCTATCATCAGCGTCACCACAGTAGATGATGTACTCTCCGACGTTGATGACGGGTCTATCCTTGAGGCGAGTTTCCTGCAAAGCAGCAGTCGATGATGGAAGTAGCTTAGAAGATTGGACAGCGCAGATTGTTGGATATCACTCGACGATGACCGGCAAATCAGGGTGGCGAAATTGTGGCTTGTGGCCAAAGACTCCATGAACTCCCTAGGTACGGATTCTAAGGTGTTATGGACCAGAGGCCTTAGTGTGCCGGACGGCGACACCTTTATGCAATGTGCGGGATACTTTCGCGATATAGTTGTGCACTATACATTGGATCCGAGGCAAAAAAATTCGGATAATCGGATTTCGGGCTGATCCGAAAAACGGGTTTTTTCGGTGAATCGGATTTCGGTTCGATTCGGATTTGGCGTTTCTTCGGTGAATCGAATTTCGGTTCGATTCGGATTTGATCTTTTTTCGGTGATTCGGATTTCGGTTTGATTCGGATTTTCCCCTTTTTCGGTGATTCGGATTTCGGTTCGATTCGGATTTGGAGTTTTTTCGGTGAATCGGATTCCGGTTCGGTTCGGATTTGGCGTTTTTTCGGTGAATCGGATTTCGGTTCGATTCGGATTTGGCGTTTTTTCGGTCACTCGGATTCGGATACTCGATTCGGATAATGAGCCGGATACAGCAGGAAAAAGCTATTGGAGAGGGATCATCCCACAATTTTGTAACACACGGTCTGAACTGAAGACACTATCTCCTGCGCGCGCTTGAAGAGCTGTTCATGTTCTCACATAAACGTTAAAGGCTAAAATTTTTTTTCAGAATCCATTTATTCATAATATTTTCGATCACATCAAAAATTTTTAATTTCATCATCTGTATTTGTTGCACGATTTCTTCATATAAATGCCTCATTCACTCCAGATCTTCGCTTTCGCTCTCTTCTGAGCTGTCGCGAGCATCCATAGTATCCCCATTGCATGCTGCGTACTCCTCAGTCCAGAAACGAGAGAGCCTGAAAATAAAGTGGAATTATCTTAACGTAACACCATGGGATTTTCACGTTCTACTCACCTTTTATTCACTTCACATGTGTGAGCCTTCATCATGAGGAGCGTCCTGGCATTCCTACCAAAGAGCCGGCCTCTGCGTTTGTTGCCGAAAATGAGTCGAGCAAAACTGAATATACAAATTATGAGAAGAAGGCCGAAGAAGATTCAGTTGATACCAATCGTCCCCGCGTGCGGCTGTCACTCTCTTCCGGTGGCCCGTACTTACCCCTTACCTATCTGCACATTACGGGACTTTTCTACCTCTTATTTTCGACTTGTATCTAAGAGCTTATTATTCCTTGCTGGCTCTTCTGCCTTGGTCAACGTTATTGACGAGCTGTGGTTTCTCGAGCTGTGTTCAAGGATAACTTGCGTTTCCCCCCGGCGGCAGGGGTCTTAATTTCTCCATCTTCATCTCGTGCCGCCTCATAAGGTTTACCTGTTTACGACGGCTCCGCATACTTCAACTGTACTTGGTCGTGCTGCTTTATCTGATTTCCGGTTCATCATGTCCACGTGTCCTGCTTTTATCGATGATGATGTTGTGACTGTGCTGATCGATCGTGTGCTGCATGATGACTCCTTACCCGATCATCTCAAGGATCTCTTGCAGTATTTCTGCACTTCCAAAGCCCGGTTTAACAGTATTGTTGAAAAAAATAGGTTCCTTGAAGACAAGGTTATTTCACTTGAACTTGAAAATTCCATTTTGAAGAATAGCTGTAAATGTAGCTGCGTTTCCGGTGAGATCTCGGAATTCAGGAGGGACAGGGTGGTTCGTGATGGCACACCATGTGTATCACTGGCCACTAAGTCGTCTTCACCGGACTCTGAGGCCTTTCATAAAGCTGAGCGTCGTCGCTCTCTTGTTTTACGTGGTATTCCTGAGAACAGACGTTGCTCTACCTCTGATCGTGTTCGATATTAATTGTGAGCGTTTGCAATGTTCTACATTTTCTCAATATCCAGTGCAATCCGGTTGCAGTGTATAGGTTCTGAAAACCTGAGCCATGGAAGAATCGCCTCATTAAAGTCGTCCTCCCTGCCTCAGTTTTTCAAAGAATGGCTCTTCAACGAGCTCCAAAGCTTCGCCTTGGTTTCGGTGGAAAACCCTCTCTTAGGGAGTCCCTTCCACCATCTGAACTCAGACGAAGTAACGAATCGCAGTCGCAACCCGCCGTGACCCGGGCAGATAGCACCAGCGTTCCGGATCGGCGAAATAATCGGTGCCGTTTCCAATGTGCTGTTTCCGATTGTTTGTGGTCTTCTACCGTAAAATTGAATGCTTCGTCGCTGCTGATTGCCGGACCCAGCAACTGAATCAACAGCAAATAATTTTCTTTTTCGTCGCTTCTACGCTCTAAGAGAATTCTCGCGCAAACCCTAACTTCCACATCTAATCCGTGAATCCTTCTAGGCATTCAGTTCTTCACCTTATTTGAAGCGATACGAAGGCCGTCAGGAATGAGACATCGTGTGTGACTCGCTGTAATCTCTCGGAGATACAGAAGAAATCACTTCAGATATGTGTGCTCTGAATTGCGAGAGAAAAAGTTCAGAACACTTGCAATCATCTTCGAGGCAATAATGGAATAATCAGTACTTCAGTTTTAGCACTAAACTAGTTGAAAAAACGGCCCGTTCCGCTATCGAAGCAATAAAATGATGAAAAAAAAAACCGTAAACATGAGTTGCCGCCAAATCCATCTCTCTGTCCGCAACCAGCAGCGACGAAGCTTCTGATTCTACGGCGGTAATTCAAGGAGACTAAAAAAAACGTACCGAAGGGACATATATTGGGATTATTGGGATAGCACTAAGGAAGAAGAATATAGCCGCAAATATCTGAAAATATATATGACAATTTTGAAACATTGAAACGGCCACTGGCAAGCGCAAAGACAGACTTTCAATACGAGAAACAATCACAGTCAGGAAAAGTACCGTAGACTGACAGCGAAGGAGAAGCAAAGACACAACCAGAAAATCCTGGATCAATATTCGGAATGTAGCCCGCGCTCGCGTCGCTATTGGAGCACGTATATGGATCACTATTGAATCCTTCAAAGGCACCATTTGCCCTCAGATATTAAAATTTGAGATTTTTGAGTATTTGTGTGGAAGGCTCCTCCTGTATAACACGTGCCGAATGCGAGATCTCAATTTCCCCAAATAAGCTAGATATAAGCGACCACCACGGCCCTCCAGCCACCACCACAGGCCCGGCCCTCTTCCTGATTTTCCATCTCAATGGCGGCAATACATGGATGGATGATTTTCAACCGACTCATCGTTTCTTCCCTCCCTTTCCGATTTATCTCCTCATCCTGTTTTGTTCTCGTGCCGCAACTGCGAATCAAGAGAAATACAGGCCTGAGACAACTCGTCCACCAAATTTTTGCCCTGAAGAAACAGGCATTTTCAAGGAGCTATATCTCCGTTCGTATGGGGTCTTGGACGATTTCAGAATTACCATTGTGATCAGAGTGTGACCGTCTCCAAGATGAGTTGAAATCTAGAGAAACAATTCCCTGGGTGTCCTGTATACATTGGATCAGAATCAAAAAATTTCGGATACTCGGATTTAGGATAACTCAAAAATCAAAGGTCTTAGATATCCGACTCAAATGGATAGAGTCAAAATAACAACATCGGATAATTCGAGTCATTCGGATAGAGAGGCTAAACGGATATTCGGATCTCGGATCAATCCGAAAACTACGTTTTTTCGGTGATTCGGAATTTGGATCATTCGGATTTTGACCTTTTTTCGGTGAGTCGGAATCCGAATATCCGAGTCGGATATCCGGTCGGATACTAGTGGGTATAATGCACTCTGATTTTCAGGAAAAAAAGGTTTTCTACCGTACCAAGAAAGAAACATTCATTGATAATCATCTTTATATCGAAATATTTGCAAACCAATTCTATTTTTGAAAACGTGTTCATCAATTTTGTAAATACCCGTGAATTCCGGTCTGAACCTGCCCCACCGTACCATCAATGCGCCATACTCGCAAGAACAAATCAAACGAAGAGGAACAATGCCTCATATGCGCAAAATCTACGCTGACGATGCGTAGAAATACGCCGGAAATTTCACACTGTGCGCCAATCGTATGTCTGTAGTGTCTCATGCAAACTGGGGCGTCGACAACAGGTTGATCCGCCCACCATGAGCTACCGCTGGCCAACGCGCCGATATTTGGTAGGGCCGTGGCCGCTAGTTATGGGCTGTCGAGCTGTTGTACAGCTAGCGTTTTCGCGCTCTAGATATAGCTCAAATCCGCAATCGCGTTCAGTCCTCATTATCACAATCGTAGACGCGAAGCGGTTGTTTTTGAAAAAATCAACTAGAATCATTCTCAAAACAACCGCTCCGCTTCTACGATTGTGATAATGAGACTTTGCGGACTGAACGCGATTGCGGAACTAGATCATAAAAGGGAAGTATACGACGCATTTTAGGCATCCTTCAAATGATAAGATGCAGGGCAGCCGGTCCAATTACTCAGCTTTGGGGTATAGGCCCCGCCCTGCATCCGGAGGCCATGCCCATCCTGTGGCGGCCCCAGTGGAGTATAGTTGTACACAAAGGAAATTTTCGACAACTTTCGAAAAAAAAATCCAACGAATTTCGAAAAAAAATTGGAAATTTCGATCAGTTTCGAAATTCGTTCGTTTGACCTCCGAAATTTCGAAAGTTTTTCGAAATTCGTTCGTTCGAAATTCTTTCGAACGAAATTTTTTCGATTTTCGTTCGTTCGACATTTTTTTTCGAAATTGTACAATTGTACAGTGGAGGCTGGGCGACTCAGCCGCGACGCGTGTTGGTGTAAAGTAGTTCCTGAGCTAGGTGAAACAGTCCTGCAGGATGTGAACTGCTGCTAAATACATAGGCCGCTAAATGCGACAAATCGAAATGTCAACAGCCTGACAACAAGGACAACAGGG
The DNA here is from genome assembly GCA_029168955.1 of Aplectana chamaeleonis. Classification (NCBI taxonomy): domain Eukaryota; kingdom Metazoa; phylum Nematoda; class Chromadorea; order Rhabditida; family Cosmocercidae; genus Aplectana; species Aplectana chamaeleonis. Next base: position 38,341 of record JAPDOI010000854.1, on the reverse strand, counting down.
AGCAACGGGCAGGACTCCGGCTGACGATGTGCGCGATGTGAGTTGTCAACAGGAAGCAGTCTGTCAACAACTCAAAGGGCTACAGTAGAACGAAATCCGCATGGCTACAGTAGAACGAAATATCGAGTCGTGACATCAGATACACTTTTTTGGGTAACAGCATATCAGCCGAATCTACCGATATCCGACTCATTATCCGATGCGAATCATCATATATTTCGGATATTCGGTATCCGAATCATTATCCGACTCACAGCACATTTCGGTGATTCAGATTTTGAATCAAACGGATTTTGGGGTTTTTTCGGTGAATCGAATTTTAGATCACTCGGATTTTGACGTTTTTCGGTGAATCGGATTTTTGGATCACTCGGATTTCGACGTTTTTCGGTGATTCGGATTCTGGATCATTCGGATTTTAAAGTTTTTTCGGTGAGTCGGATTTTTGAGTCATGAAAATTTCGGTTCATTCGGATGGATATCCGAAAATGAGTGAGTCGGATCCAATGTATAGTGTCCTGTACCTTTAAAGTAGCACGATTGAATCGAATCGTGACGCATTTCAGGTAATCGAAAACTCGATTCATGAATCGAGATCCTGGGTTATTCGGTGAATCGGATTTAGGTTCGATTCGGATTTGGCGGTTTTTCGGTGAATCGGATTTCGGTTCGATTCGGATTTGGCGTTTTTTCGGTGAATCGGATTTCGGTTCGATTCGGATTTGGCGTTTTTTCGGTGAATCGGATCTCGATTCGGTTCGGATTTGGCGTTTTTTCGGTGATTCGGATTTCGGTTCGGTTCGGTTTTGGAGTTTTTTCGGTGATTCGGATTTCGGCTCGGTTCGGATTTGGCGTTTTTTCGGTGATTCGGATACCGAATCGTTAAAAGTTTGAATCATTCGGACGGATATCCGAAATTATCCGAATCGGATCCAATGTATATTGTGCACGCTATATCGCTCGAACGTTCCATGTGTACACTCAAACGTCTGCTGAGTTCAGTAGAAGCAGGGGCACCAACGAACAGGTACCTACAGACTTGTATACACACCCCCATACAGATTTATGATCACAATTGGTTGAAATTTGTTTATTCAATATATTCAGACCAAATTTAACTTCACGTGGATGTTCAATCATTCTTGAATCCAGCATAATGATTTCACGCCTCAAATCCATATCAATCATTGATCAGCAATAAAATCTGGGATAAAGTAAATTTGTGAACATTCCTATATACATCACTGCGTTTGGTGCTATCTTAAAAGGGAGGGCGGCACTTAAGAATAGTTCATAGAAAGGAAGTAAAGATACTTTATATCGCTATCAATCAGTGTTATTATGGAAGCTGTACAGAAACAATTTGATAATCACTGGTTCAGTTTCGCTCGAATCCTGAGTGTCCCCTCCCATCGCCTAGGCTAGTACCAAGCTTATTTTCAATCAAATTATTAGTTTCCTTCAAAGATCAATATATAATTTCTAACCCTACATATCACGTTAAGCGACAACTCAAGACATTTCACTTGTAAATCGCGTCACCTTAAATAATGAATTATTTCATAATTTTGATGAAAATATTTAAGGACATGCGAATCAAATTTTTGGCAAATGAAGTAATAAATACGTCGTCCACATAGCTCCTTCGCTTCATGCTTCTTTCAATTTATGCGACGGCAGTGTCTCTTCGGTTTTTTTCACTTTAGCTCTGAGTTTAAGGTTCCAAGCCACTACAAAAATTGAATTTTTGTAAAACTAAGTAGTGCATAAAAGTAGTAGCCAAGCACTTACTTACGCTATCAGAAGTCCACTCAAACTTGCCATTGTCCTCTCGGAATTCTAAGATCCGAATATCTCTTCTGAAATGAAATTATATTATTGCTTTAGTGGAACGTGTTTTCTATCAAAAAGCTGAAAAGGGGGGCAAGCGTGAAACTTTAAATAACTTCATTTTAAGTTCATTTTTGATCCGCATTTGAGACTTCAACCAAACTATCGTACACCCACCGAGTAAAATAAAGAAACGGATCATACATTCTCGTTAAATTATCGAAATTTATTCATAACCCGATGGAGAACCTTAGGGGCAATTTTACCAAAGCATTCTGGAAATCGCCCAAAGTCGCCATTGGCGACCCTAGGCCAGAAAAATCTCCCCATGTTACTCCTCATTGGCTTTGGACCAAATTTGCCGAAATCTTCAGAAAATCGGAAAGTGAACCCACTCAAAATCAGCACTCAAAACAACACTAGAAAAGGTACTGTATATGTAAATACAAGAAAAAGCTCACAAATCAGTCGAGGGAGGTTTTCCACGTTGCTTAGTCCATTCCTCAGACGCTCCGAATCGGCAGTTCTTCAACGAATTCATTCCTCCAGAATTTCTGAAAAATTTTTGGTATAAGCGTTAAGTCTCTGTGGGGACTTTCAAGGAAGCGGAATAAATTTAATTGAGCGGATTTTTTCCCTTTCCATACTACATTCATACGTTCTGCCAAAAAATACACTCTGCAAAATAGATTGCAAACAACCCAAGAGAGCATCTAACCTTCATACATAGGCGCTAACTTCTACATCGTGCACTGTGCGGAATGGTTCGGAAATAACACATTGTGTAGCAATGGAGACTTTTCATCTGAAAAAAAGTATTAGAATGCTTAGAATGCACTGGACAAAGTATTAGAATCAGGGATGTGCGTAAAAAAATTTTTGTAATTCTTTAGTCGTTAGTCGTTAAACCGGCCAAAACCCTCGTTAGTCGTTAGTCGTTAAAAATCTAGGCTTTGAAAACAAGCACAGCTGAGGCAAAAAAAGCCCTTATGAATAGAAAAAAAGAAAAGCATGAAGAGATGTATGTTTTTCAAAACATTTATGGCGATTAAAGACACAAATCATCTCTTGTTAGAGAACCTACTTCAAACTGCAGACTTACGTATACATAATTCAAAATATGCACGAAAGCCTAATTCTCGAGAGTGTGTGTTTATCGATTTTGGTCATTTTTCGGTAAGAAAAGAAGCTATGGGAGACCGAGGAAATCTTCAACTCTGCTTTCTTTCAGCTCTAACTTTTCCTTTCTGCGTTATATGATGTTATTTGCGATCCACCTGGTGGTGACAACACGGAGAACTGAACCGACTCTGAACTGATTGTCTTTTTGTTTAGCGTCGCAAGCCGAGCCCTTGCGTGGCTTAGAGTTTTTTCCCTTAATGGGGAACGGTCGGAAGAAATTAGCACCCAAGTTAAAATTTTACCCCTGAGAGGTCCCAGCACCACTTTATGGAAACCCCATATCTCGAATTTATGACTGAAAGTCGAAGGACGGCACCCTTTACAATCCAGTCATCAGATACAGTTCACCTCGTTGGGCAGTTGTTGCCTGCAAGGCTTTGCTCCATATTATCTTCTTCTCCTTCTTTGCAGCCACATTGAGGGTTTTGTCATAGGTTGAGGAACTGGGCGACCAGTAACGGATTCGTCCATAAGTCCGTTACGGTCAGCGTGGTGGGTCTCTTCGGACATTTGAAGAGGTGTGCAGTGTCTCGGCCGAGGCAGCCGCAGTCCTGGAAGACATCTGATTTGCTGCTGTCTATTTTGCTGGCGTAGGACATAAGCATGGTAGAATTACCACAGCGCAGCGATGCCAGGGTGCACCTGGCCCTTCTTCCGAGTTGAGCCTCGGATGTGCAAACTTGGGGCGGCACTATCCCCAATATGGGATTAATGACCGCCTTTTCCAGATGGCACCGTACGAACTGAGTATGCTCCTCGCGCAATAGACGGAGTCGTTCTTGCTGTGAGTCGTGCCATCTTTGCAGATTGACTTTGCTGGGAGCATCGGCGAATGGCTTGCTGATCTTTTTTTCTCTGACGGGGTTTAGCACTCTCCAAGAGGGGTGATTTGGTTGTTTGATAATGTTGATGACAAATTGTTGGGCCTGGAGCTCACAGTGCTCCCTTACTGGTAATAAGCGGGTCTCAGCATGCAAGTGATCGACCGGGGAACTTCTTGCACATCCGGTGGCGATTCGAAGAGCCGCATTCTGTATGCGTTGCATCTTGGTCCGAGAGGATTCCGAAACTAGACGCTGCCAAACTGGTGCGCCGTATTCTAGTGCAGGCTGGAGAATCGCCTTATACGTTGTAACAATGGTTTCTTTGCTACTACCCCATGTTGTACCGCCCAGGGCTCTAAGCACGTTAAGCTTCGCTTTAACGATAGCCTGCTTCTGTTCCATGTTCTCATGGAACTTGAGCGATGGATCGAGCACGAGTCCGAGAAGTTTTGGGAAGCGGGCGGCAGGCAAACGATCTCCATTCCATACGACATACGGATGTGCGCTGTGTTCCGATCGGTCCGTTGTGAGTACGGATACCGATGACTTTGACGCAGAAATCTTCAGCATTTCGCAGTCGAAGAAGCTTTTCAGTGTGGTCAAGTACCCGTTAATCTTAGCGGCGGCCACATTTATGTCCCGATCACGACACAAGACAGCCATATCATCAGCGTAAGCGACCACCTTGATATCTTGGGAAGGGGCGGGCATATCTTCGAGGTACAGACTGAAGAGAGCAGGCGACAATACGCCACCCTGTGGGACTCCAGCTGCAATCGGAATGCTGTTTGAGACATGATTCTGGAACATCACTCTAGCCCGTCTTCCCTTAGTGAATGCAGCTATCCAGCGCTTTTGTCATGGCGGGATTGATGACTCCAGTAAGTAGTTTGATAAGATGCCAATATTCACTGTGTCGAAGGCCTTGGTGAGATCCATGGCAACTGCTACAGTTCTCTGCGGCTTTTAGGCGTTGAAACCATCAATTGCATAGCTAGTAATTTCTAACAAAGCTGTCGTGGTGGAATGCAGTCTTCTGAATCCATGCTGAAACACCTGTCTCTCGTTGTGTTCGGCCAGGTCTTTGACGATCAGCTTTTCAGCTACTTTAGCAAAAGAAGACAACAAGCTATTGGGCCGATATCCCTTGACTGAAGCTTGGGGCTTGCCTGGCTCGGGCTGCGGAACGACGTTTGCCGTCTTCCAATTCTGCGAGATAGTACACGACCTGAACGAGGTGTTTATCACATCAGTGAGAAGCGGTAGTAGGTCAGTGGGTATCTTCTTCAAGACAGCAGGACATATCCCATCAGGACCAATAGCTCTAGAGTTCCGCATTTCCTTTATAATCTTCTCAACTTGCGTATTACGTCTATAGTCTTCACATATTATCACCTCTGATAGTGTCCTCTGCGAAAATCTCCGCTGGAGCCGGTCAGTGCCGGAACCGGTTCAGTGAGCCTACCATAAAGTAGCGAGACCGACGCGAAGACGCATAAACGCTGCGCCTAACCTTGCGTAAAGTTCGAGTGGGGCTTTAATGTGGGGGTTCCAGAACTGCGAAGCAGTGTTAGTAGATCTAATAAATACTGAAGGCTATGGCTATTTTGTACCATTCACCTAAAACAACCAACAGGGTATCAATCCTGGTGTAAGGCTCCGGTTGGAGCGCGATTTGAATGACCATTGGCTTTCTAACGAATATTGGGATTGCTCACTAAAATATTATTATTTTCATTAGTCGTTAGTCGTTAGTCGTAACACCCAAAAAGCCCGTTAGTCGTTAGTCGTAATTACGCACATCCCTGATTAAAATGCTTAGAATGCAGTTTTTCGATATTCATGTTGTTATAAAGAAAGATGGAAAACCGTTCAGAAACCGAGTCGCCACACGGTTATTCGGATAAATGCTTGATTAAATAGTCCAGCGAATATAGTTATGTCACATTTTTGCATTCATAGGTCATTTTGAATTTGCGAATAAAAGAAGAAAGATTTCGCCCAATGGATTTTTGGAATAAATAGACGCGTTCAAAAAAAAAACTGCATTCGATTTATTCAATCGTTCAGAAATATACCTCGGTTGCCCATATTTAGATGGAAAATATCTTAATATTGAGGAATAGGGCTCAAGTAGGTTAGTTGGGATTGGCAGGATTTTTTAAAGGCATTCATGAAGTAATGACTGACTCGTCATCATACGCGAATTTTATGCGGATAATGGAGGCAAATCGCATGACTCGACGACTCGATGATACTGCCATGCTGATAATGGAGGGGGGATTGCGCGAGAATCCTAGTACGAGTCATTAAAACCTATCTGGGATACTCGTGGGCATACCTAAGGCAAATTCTTATGTCCTGCCTCGCCGAATTACAATACTGGGTCACACAAATAGTCTGGCTAATGGGTCAACGTAACCACAGAGAACAATAAGGAATCGATATAGTATAGTGAATTGGCTGCATGTTTGAAAATTCTTGAAGTCGGTCGAAATTGGAAGTTCTACCGAGGAATTTATTGAACGCGATTATTCGTCTGAATAAAAAGCATATGTTCTTCGGTGCCTAGAATGTCGTTTTTCAGATTCCTAGCCTTCTCTTACATTTTCGGTTTGTTTTGAACGTCACCATAGTTCTAAATCACAGCAAATCAAAGAAAGGAAAAGAAAAAGAAATCAGAACAAAAGCATAGAAAAAAGAAAACGATGCAGAGGATAAAGACGCCAACTGTGGTTTTTGTAGTATAGCGCGCGACTGGCTCTCAAACAGCTCGCTACACCACTTCTAGTCGTGCTCGCGACCCGCTATACCCACAGCGGGTAGCCAGCTGAGACGAGGGGGCAGCGGGTGGTGAGCACTTCGAAATTAGGGGTGAGCGGGTGGCGAGCAAGGCCCGAAATGCGCGCGGGTCGCGAGCACCGGGTTCCTGAGTGTATTACATTACGTGAGTGATATCCGAGTTCTCGAGTTCATAAAGAATCGTATTTAGGCTGATGATATCAACCGTGAAAGCCGACTACTTTCCTGTGAAATTGGAATTTATGCGAAATTACACTTTGCCGTTATCTGACGAGGAAAATTCGGAGTTGGGCTTCACTGACCCCTCAGGTATAATAGTTTACATGCATACATTCTCTATTTCTTGTAATTTTCCATATTTGGAGTAGTTACTGACTGCGGCATACTTGTAAAGTATACTCTATGCAAATGCATATATTCGGAGGCTTGGAGTCGAAAAAAAAAACCAAAACTTCCTGCTCACTTAGCTAGACTTGAGCGTCTGAGATCGAGTGCGTGGTGTGAAGCTAAACTCTACAATAGTAGTGAAAAGTGGGGGCACTTTAAGGCAATTAGCGAGCGATTCGTGCGGAAAATGAAAAAAAAATTAACAATCAAATCGAGAAAAAGGCTGTGGAATCTGAAGATCGACACTGTTTCTACAGGTTCCTCAACTCGAAACTTCAAGAAAAGCCACGTGTTGGAGTACTTTATAGCCCCGATGGCGTAATTCTGAGGAAGGATGATGAAAAAGCCGAGTTACTGGCTAGCGTTTTTGAAAAGGCTTTCTCTGAAGCTGCCGATACGTCGAGACATTCTGTTCCCGGTGCATTTGCCGTTATGAATGGCTCATGCTGGTTCCACAGGGATGAAATTTTGAATGAACTTTAACGATGGCCTAACTCTGGATCTCAAACCCCTGACGACATCCCGCTTAGTTTCATCAAAAGGGATTGAGATTTCTGGTCCCTTAGTACATTTTAAATCTAAGTTTTATAACTGCTGAAGTTCCTCTGGAATGGAGGCACTCATTAGTTACTCCAATTCCAAAAAAGCCCCCGTTCACTTACCCGTCCAACTTCAGACCCATCAGTATTACATCTATTTTCTTGCGTGTTTTTAAAAAAAATTCTCAAAAAACGGATAGTTGCGCATCTCGACGATAACCATATTATCTCCCCTCTTCAGCATGGGTTTCAGAAGGGCAAATCCACAGTGACGGCAATGATAGGAGCGTTGAACAACCGGACAGCTCTCATCGATCAAGGAAAAAAATGTGGACGTTGTTTATTTTGACTTCACCAAGGCTTTCGATAAGGTTCCCCATGATAAATTGTTGCAAAAACTTTCACTTGTTGGTATCCATCCGCGAATTGGTTCATGGATTTCGTCATTTTTTACTTGATAGGACGTTTTCTGTCCGCATTAACTCGTCCTTTTCGAGTCCGCGACCCGTTCATAGCGGAGTCCCACAAGGAGGAGTACTCTCTCCCATCCTTTTCAACATTTACACGTATGAAATCGCGAATTTGATCTCTCACTTCGGCAACGAGTTCAGTGCTTTTGCTGATGATATCAAAATTCATCATGAGGTTACTTCCCCTGGGGGCTGTGGATCTTTACAGCAATCAGTCAATGCCATCAACATGTGGTCTCGTGATTGGGATTTGCCCCTGTCTAAGGAAAAGACCAAAGTTCTCCACCTCGGTGCCAACAATCATAACTTCAATTATAACATTGAAGGGACTCCCATTGAGGTTACTGATCAGATAACTGATCTTGGTTTCGTCATCACTAAGAGTCTTAGTTTCGATGCGCATTGTGCGGTCACGTCGAGGAAGGCTACTGTTGCAGTGAATAAGATATTCAGAGCTTTGGCAACACGTAATCCATCTGTGCTTATAAGAGCCTACACCACCTACGTGAGGCCAATTCTTGAATATGGCACGCCGGTGTTTAATCCCTACAAAGTGAAGGACATCAACTCTTTGGAGAAAGTCCAAAGCAACTTCACAAGGAAATTGTTTATTAGGATGCATGGTTTCGTTTATGGCCGCATACCCGATTCCGTGCAGAGAAATGAGCTATTCCATTTGTAACTGTTATCCCTCAGAAGAGTAGAGAATGACTTACTTCTTCTCCACAAGATCCTGTTTGGCGTAGATTTCGGTCTTAAACCTGAGGACCTTGTGGCAACGAGAGAGTCAACAGCTAGGGGTGGCCCCATCAAACTCCACCGTTATACATCTAACCTCAACTGCAGGCGTCACTTTTTCATCAACAGAACTATACCCATTTTTGAGAACCTTGGTAGAAATCATTCCATTCCTTCCAACTAGACATCATTCAAAAATTTCATTCGAGAAAAATTTGAGCTGGCTGATCGTACAAGTGGCCCTTCCTGACTGGCTGAATAGTTTTTGATTCCTTTCTTTGGGTCGATTATTGCAGCAATGCACTTTCCCTTTCTGTTCCGCTATGTTGTTTTTTTCTAGTTTCCATGCTTTCAACTTCCTATGGTTCATTCGTATTTCGCGGTCGTTTTGAACATTGTTTTTGACTACATAGGCTTGCCTATGTGAAATATATATATATATATATATATATATATATATATATATATATATATATATATATATATATATATATATATATATATATATATATACAGTGCGTTCGGAAATGATAGGGACACCTTGCGAAAAATGGAATTTTTCACTTCGAACAAAATTTCCCGTTAAGTTCATTATATGAACGCAACACGAGGACACCCACCATCTTTATTCCAATCATGGGCCGTGGTACATCGCTTACTGTTTCCGAACAAGCCCAAATACGTGCCCTCAACGCTGCCGGGCTGAGCCAACGTCTAATTGCCTCCCAGCTCGGACGTTCCCCAACTGCATCAGCCAGTTCCTACGAGATCCAGACTCCTACGGCTTGGCAGAAGAGTCCTGGACATAAGAAAGGTCAGCGGCAGGAATGCACGGAGGATATATATATATATATATATATATATATATATATATATATATATATATATATATATATATATATATATATATATATATATATATATATATATATATATATATATATATATATATCGGGTTAACGGATCGTTTAGGGTAACCAAGTTGTAAATTTTCCGGATCTCGGATTTATCCTGATAATGCAGCCTGTCTAATTTCCAGATAATACTTCGATTCGAATAATTAGCCCCATTCTTGTAAAACCGAATGATGAGTATCTTACTAGGATGGATCTTGATAATTCTCGTATAGTTGACGTGGAATCTACAAAGCATATAAAGCAAATCTGTGGTCCATTTGGCACGTACCCTTGATGTGAGTTCGATACCAATAGGATATGTTTCTTGTGAGACCTGGGGTAGCATGCTCGGATTATCAAAGCTAGATGCTGGCAGAGTTGGGCGGGCCTCTCAGTTATCCTGTTGTTCCCACAGCTTGCACTTCCGTTTTGTGGGAGCGTAACGCGCGCGTCTGCGCGGCGGCTCTGATCGGGGCTGAGAAAGGACTGGCAGCGAGCAGTACCTGGTCAGAGCCGCCGCGCCCTCGCGAGCGTCACACTCAGTGTACGTCACGAAGTGTGGACAAAACCAGTTTTACTCAGACCTACCTCCATGAGCAAAATTTTGGCGATTTTCTCAGACCCCTCTCAGAAGGTTTAATGGATCAAATTTTTGGTGGTTTTGTCAGACCCCCTTCCAGGTACTTGGTAAGTCTCTGTTTTAAAATGTCAAGAAGAGAAACAATTTATTCTAGAACATGTAAAATTCAATGAAGAGGAACCATAAAAAAACAAGACATTAACAGTGAATTAGATCACGGACGATGCTTTCTTGACAGGGTACATGAAGTTACCTGCGTTTGTGAACGAGCTAGCTATAGTTGAAGTTCCAAATATAGTAAAATTTTCTTAATGTTGAATATAAAACACATAGGTTTGGGTGTGTATCTAGAATGGTTGCGTCATAAATTGTAAACAGTTTGGGGTAAGAAGTTATGGTATGTGGTGGAAGCGAAGAGTGGAGGCGATCAAGTGATTGACAAAGGCGAAGACTGCGAGACCGACTTATAATTCCCGGACAGACCGGCTTATAATTCCCGGACAAAGACCGGCTTATAATTCCCGGACAAAGCGCCGCCTCGCGGCGCTTTGTCAGGCTCATCGCTCCAGGGGTTCCTGCCGCTTCGCGGCGCTCTGTCCAAATTTTGTGAGCTTTCTGAACAAATTAAATCTCTCACGATCAGGAAAACCCCGGCCAAAGCGCCGCTTCGCGGTGCTTTGTCCGGAATTATAAGCCGGGGAATTCGCGGCGCTCTTTCCGGAAACTTTGTGGCTTTTCTGAACAAATTAAATCTCTCACGATCAGGAAAACCCTTTCCAAAGCGCCGCTTCGCGGCGCTTTGTCGAATTATAAGCCGGGGGATTCGCGCCGCTTCGCGGCGCTCTGTCGAAACTCTGTGGCTCTTCTGCACGATCAGGAGAACCCCGGCCAGAGCGCCGCTTCGCGGCGCTTTGTCCGGGAATCATAAGCCGGGGGTTCGCGTCGCTCCGCGGCACTCTGTCCGGAAACCTTGTGGCTTTCTGAACAAATTAAATCTCTCACCATCAGGAAACCCCCGGCCAAGCGCCGCTTCGCGGCGCTTTGTCCGGAAATTATAAACCGGGGGATACGCGGCGCTCTGTCCGGAAACTCTGTGGCTTTTCTGCACGATCAGGAGAACCCCCGACGCGCTTCGCGGCGCTTTGTCCGGGAATCCATAAGCCGGGGTTCGCGTCGCTCCGCGGCACTCTGTCCGGAAACCTTGTGGCTTTTCTGAACAAATTAAATCTCTCACGATCAGGAAAACCCAGCCAAAGCGCCGCTTCGCGGCGCTTTGTCCGGGAACCATAAGCCAGGGGTTCGCGCTTCGCGGTGCTCTATTCGGAAACTTCGTGGCTTTTCTGAACAAACTAAACCTCTCACAATCAGGAAAAGCCCAGCCAAAGCGCCGCTTCGCGGTGCTCTATTCGGAAACTTCGTGGCTTTTCTGAACAAATAAAATCTCTCACGATCAGCAAAACCCCGGCCAAAGCGCCGCTTCGCGGTGCTTTGTCCGGGAATTATAAGCCGGGGAATTTGCGGCGCTCTTTCCGGAAACTTTGTGGCTTTTCTGAACAAATTAAATCTCTCACGATCAGGAAAACCCTTTCCAAAGCGCCGCTTCGCGGCGCTTTGTCCGGGAATTATAAGCCGGGGGATTCGCGCCGCTTCGCGGCGCTCTGTCCGGAAACTCTGTGGCTTTTCTGCACGATCAGGAGAACCCCGGCCAGAGCGCCGCTTCGCGGCGCTTTGTCCGGGAATCATAAGCCGGGGGGTTCGCGTCGCTCCGCGGCACTCTGTCCGGAAACCTTGTGGCTTTTCTGAACAAATTAAATCTCTCACGATCAGGAAAACCCCGGCCAAAGCGCCGCTTCGCGGCGCTTTGTCCGGAAATTATAAGCCGGGGGATACGCGGCGCCCTGTCCGGAAACTTTGTGGCTTTTGTGAACAAATTAAATCTTTCTCACGATCAGGAAAACCCCGGCCAAAGCGCCGCCTCGCGGCGCTTTGTCCGGGAACCATAAGCCGGGGGGTTCGCGGCGCTCCGCGGCACTCTGTCCGGAAACCTTGTGGCTTTTCTGAACAAATTAAATCTCTCACCATCAGGAAAACCCCGGCCAAAGCGCCGCTTCGCGGCGCTTTGTCCGGAAATTATAAGCCGGGGGATACGCGGCGCTCTGTCCGGAAACTCTGTGGCTTTTCTGCACGATCAGGAGAACCCTGGCTGTGAGCGCCGCTTCGCGGCTGCTTTGTCCCAGAATCATAAGCCGGGGGGTTCGCGTCGCTCCGCGGCACTCTGTCCGGAAACCTTGTGGCTTTTCTGAACAAATTAAATCTCTCACCATCAGGAAAACCCCGGCCAAAGCGCCGCTTCGCGGCGCTTTGTCCGGAAATTATAAGCCGGGGGATACGCGGCGCTCTGTCCGGAAACTCTGTGGCTTTTCTGCACGATCAGGAGAACCCCGGCCAGAGCGCCGCTTCGCGGCGCTTTGTCCGGGAATCATAAGCCGGGGGGTTCGCGTCGCTCCGCGGCACTCTGTCCGGAAACCTTGTGGCTTTTCTGAACAAATTAAATCTCTCACGATCAGGAAAACCCCGGCCAAAGCGCCGCTTCGCGGCGCTTTGTCCGGGAACCATAAGCCGGGGGGTTCGCGCCGCTTCGCGGCGCTCTGTCCGGAAATTTTGTGGCTTTTCTGAACAAATTAAATCTCTCACGATCAGGAAAACCCCGGCCAAAGCGCCGCTTCGCGGCGCTCTGTCCGGAAACTTTGTGGCTTTTCTGAACAAATTAAATCTCTCACGATCAGGAAAACCCCGGCCAAAGCGCCGCTTCGCGGTGCTTTGTCCGGGAATTATAAGCCGGGGAATTTGCGGCGCTCTTTCCGGAAACTTTGTGGCTTTTCTGAACAAATCAAATCTCTCACGATCAGGAAAACCCTTTCCAAAGCGCCGCTTCGCGGCGCTTTGTCCGGGAATTATGAGCCGGGGGATTCGCGCCGCTTCGCGGCGCTCTGTCCGGAAACTCTGTGGCTTTTCTGCACGATCAGGAGAACCCCGGCCAGAGCGCCGCTTCGCGGCGCTTTGTCCGGGAATCATAAGCCGGGGGGTTCGCGTCGCTTCGCGGCACTCTGTCCGGAAACCTTGTGGCTTTTCTGAACAAATTAAATCTCTCACGATCAGGAAAACCCCGGCCAAAGCGCCGCTTCGCGGCGCTTTGTCCGGAAATTATAAGCCGGGGGATACGCGGCGCCCTGTCCGGAAACTTTGTGGCTTTTGTGAACAAATTAAATCTTTCTCACGATCAGGAAAACCCCGGCCAAAGCGCCGCTTCGCGGCGCTTTGTCCGGGAACCATAAGCCGGGGGGTTCGCGCCGCTTCGCGGCGCTCTGTCCGGAAACTTTGTGGCTTTTCTGAACAAATTAAATCTCTTACAATCAGGAAAACCCCGGCCAAAGCGCCGCTTCGCGGCGCTCTGTCCGGAAACTTTGTGGCTTTTCTGAACAAATTGAATCTCTCACAATCAGGAAAACCCCGGCCAAAGCGCCGCTTCGCGGCGCTTTGTCCGGGAACCATAAGCCGGGGGGCTCGCGCCGCTTCGCGGCATTCTTTCCGGAAACTTTGTGGCTTTTCTGAACAAATTAAATCTCTCACGATCAGGAAAACCCTTTCCAAAGCGCCGCTTCGCGGCGCTTTGTCCGGGAATTATAAGCCGGGGGATTCGCGCCGCTTCGCGGCGCTCTCTCCGGACACTCTGTGGCTTTTCTGCACGACCAGGAAAACCCCGCCCAGAGCTCCGCTTCGCGGCGCTTTGTCCGGGAACCATAAGCCGGGGGGTTCGCGCCGCTTCGCGGCGCTCTGTCCGGAAACTTTGTGGCTTTTCTGAAGAAAGTAAATCTCTCACGATCAGGAAAACCCCGACCAAAGGGCCGCTTCGCGGCACTTTGTCCGTGAACCAGAAGTCGGAGGATTCGCGCCGCTTCGCGGCGCTCTGTCCGGAAACTTTGTGGCTTTTTTGAACAAATTAAATCTCTCACGATCAGGAAAACCCCGGCCAAAGCGCCGCTTCGCGGCGCTCTGTCCGGAAATTATAAGCCGGGGGATACGCGGCGCCCTGTCCGGAAACTGTGGCTTTTCTGAACAAAATAAATCTTTCTCACGATCAGGAAAACCCCGGCCAAAGCGCCGCCTCGCGGCGCTTTGTCCGGGAACCATAAGCCGGGGGGTTCGCGCCGCTTCGCGGCGCTCTGTCCGGAAACTTTGTGGCTTTTCTGAACAAATTAAATCTCTCACGATCAGGAAAACCCAGGCCAAAGCGCTGCTTCGCGGCGCTTTGGCCGGGAACCATAAACCGGGAGTTCGCGCCGCTTCGCGGCGCTCTGTCCGGAAACTTTGTGGCTTTTCTGAACAAATTAGACCTCTCACCATCAGGAAAACCCCGGCCAGAGCTCCGCTTCGCGGCGCTTTGTCCGGGAACCATAAGCCGGGGGGCTCGCGCCGCTTCGCGGCGTTCTTTCCGGAAACTTTGTGGCTTTTCTGAACAAATTAGATCTCTCACGATCAGAAAAACCCTTTCCAAAGCGCCGCTTCGCGGCGCTTTGTCCGGGAATTATAAGCCGGGGGATTCGCGCCGCTTCGCGGCGCTCTGTCCGGAAACTCTGTGGCTTTCCTGCACGATCAGGAAAACCCCGGCCAGAGCTCCGCCTCGCGGCGCTTTGTCCGGGAACCATAAGCCGGGGGGTTCGCGCCGCTTCGCGGCGCTCTGTCCGGAAACTTTGTGGCTTTTCTGAACAAATTAAATCTCTCACGATCAGGAAAACCCCGGCCAAAGCGCCGCTTCGCGGCGCTCTGTCCGGAAACTTTGTGGCTTTTCTGAACAAATTAAATCTCTCACGATCAGGAAAACCCCGGCCAAAGCGCCGCTTCGCGGCGCTTTGTCCGGGAACCATAAGCCGGGGGGTTCGCGCCGCTTCGCGGCGCTCTGTCCGGAAACTTTGTGGCTTTTTTGAACAAATTAAATCTCTCACGATCAGGAAAACCCCGGCCAAAGCGCCGCCTCGCGGCGCTTTGTCCGGGAACCATAAGCCGGGGGGTTCGCGCCGCTTCGCGGCGCTCTGTCCGGAAATTATAAGCCGGGGGATACGCGGCGCCCTGTCCGGAAACTTTGTGGCTTTTCTGAACAAATTAAATCTTTCTCACGATCAGGAAAACCTCGGGCAGAGCGCCGCTTCGCGGCGCTTTGTCCGAGAATTATAAGTCGGGGGATTCGCGCCGCTTCGCGGCGCTCTGTCCGGAAACTTTGTGGCTTTTCTGAACAAATTAAATCTCTCACCATCAGGAAGACCCCGGCCAAAGCTCCGCTTCGCGGCGCTTTGTCCGGGAACTCATCGCCGGGAGTTCGCGCCGCTTCGCGGCGCTCTGTCCGGAATCATAAGCCGGGGTTCGCGCCGCTTCGCGGCGCTCTGTCCGGAAACTTTGTGGCCTTTCTGAACAAATTAAATCTCTCACGATCAGGGAAACCCCGGCCAGAGCGCCGCTTCGCGTCGCTTTGTCCGGGAACCATAAGCCGGGGGGCTCGCGCCGCTTCGCGGCGCTCTTTCCGGAAACTTAGTGGCTTTTCTTAACAAATTAAATCTTTCTCACGATCAGGAAAACCCCGGGCAGAGCGCCGTTTCGCGGCGCTCTGTCCGGAAACTTTGTGGCTTTTCTGAACAAATTAAATCTCTCACGATCAGGAAAACCCCGGCCAAAGCGCCGCTTCGCGGTGCTTTGTCCGGGAATTATAAGCCGGGGAATTTGCGGCGCTCTGTCTGGAAACTTTGTGGCTCTTCTGAACAAATTAAATCTCTCTCACGATCAGGGAAACCCCGGCCAGAGCTTTGTCCGGGAACCATAAGCCGGGGGGGTTCGCGTCGCTTCGCGGCGCTCTGTCCGGAAACTTTTTGGCTTTTCTGAACAAATTAAATCTCTCACGATCAGGAAAACCCCGCTTCGCGGCGCTTTGTCCGGGAACCATAAGCCGGGGGGTTCGCACCGCTTCGCGGCGCTCTGTCCGGAAACTTTGTGGCTTTTTTGAACAAATTAAATCTCTCACGTTCAGGAAAACCCCGGCCAAGGCGCCGCTTCGCGGCGCCCTGTCCGGAAACTTTGTGGCTTTTCTGAACAAATTAAATCTTTCTCACGATCAGGAAAACCCCGGCCAAAGCGCCGCTTCGCGGCGCTTTGTCCGGGAACCATAAGCCGGGGGGTTCGCGCCGCTTCGCGGCGCTCTGTCTGGAAACTTTGTGGCTTTTTTGAACAAATTAAATCTCTCACGATCAGGAAAACCCCGGCCAAAGTGCCGCCTCGCGGCGCTTTGTCCGGGAACCATAAGCCGGGGGGTTCGCGCCGCTTCGCGGCGCTCTGTCCGGAAACTTTGTGGCTTTTCTGAACAAATTAAATCTCTCACCATCAGGAAACTGACGGCCAAAGCTCCGCTTCGCGGCGCTTTGTCCGGGAACTCCTCGCCGAGGGGTTCGCGCCGCTTCGCGGCGCTCTGTCCGGGAATCATAAGCCGGGGGGTTCGCGTCGCTTCGCGGCGCTCTGTCCGGAAACTTTGTGGCCTTTCTGAACAAATTAAATCTCTCACGATCAGTGAAACCCCGGCCAGAGCGCCGCTTCGCGGCGCTTTGTCCGGGAACCATAAGCCGGGGGGTTCGCGCCGCTTCGCGGCGCTCTGTCCGGGAATCATAAGCCGGGGGGTTCGCGTCGCTTCGCGGCGCTCTTTCCGGAAACTTAGTGGCTTTTCTGAACAAATTAAATCTTTCTCACGATCAGGAAAGCCTGGGCAGAGCGCCGTTTCGCGGCGCTCTGTCCGGAAACATTGTGGCTTTTCTGAACAAATTAAATCTCTCACGATCAGGAAAACCCCGGCCAAAGCGCCGCTTCGCGGTGCTTTGTCCGGGAATTATAAGCCGGGGAATTTGCGGCGCTCTGTCTGGAAACTTTGTGGCTCTTCTGAACAAATTAAATCTCTCACGATCAGGAAAACCCCGGCCAGAGCTCCGCTTCGCGGCGCTTTGTCCGGGAATCATAAGCCGGGGGGTTCGCGTCGCTTCGCGGCATTCTGTCCGGAAACTTTGTGGCTTTTCTGAACAAATTAAATCTCTCACGATCTCTCACGATTAAATCTCCGCTTCGCGGCGCTTTGTCCGGAAATTATAAGCCGGGGGATACGCGGCGCCCTGTCCGGAAACTTTGTGGCTTTTCTGAACAAATTAAATCTTTCTCACGATCAGGAAAACATCGGCTAAAGCGCCGCCTCGCGGCGCTTTGTCCGGGAACCATAAGCCGGGGGGTTCGCGCCGCTTCGCGGCGCTCTGTCCGGAAATTTTGTGGCTTTTCTGAACAAATTAAATCTCTCACGATCAGGAAAACCCCGGCCAAAGCGCCGCTTCGCGGCGCTCTGTCCGGAAACTTTGTGGCTTTTCTGAACAAATTAAATCTCTCACGATCAGGAAAACCCCGGCCAAAGGGCCGCTTCGCGGCGCTTTGTCTGGGAACCATAAGTTGGGGTTCGCACCGCTTCGCGGCGCTCTGTCCGGAAACTTTGTGGCTTTTTTGAACAAATTAAATCTCTCACGATCAGGAAAACCCCGGCCAAAGCGCCGCCTCGCGGCGCTTTGTCCGGGAACCATAAGCCGGGGGGTTCGCGCCGCTTCGCGGCGCTCTGTCCGGAAATTATAAGCCGTGGGATACGCGGCGCCCTGTCCGGAAACTTTGTGGCTTTTCTGAACAAATTAAATCTTTCTCACGATCAGGAAAACCCCGGGCAATTTTGTCCGAGAATTATAAGCCGGGGGATTCGCGCCGCTTCGCGGCGCTCTGTCCGGAAACTTTGTGGCTTTTCTGAACAAATTAAATCTCTCACCATCAGGAAAACCCCGGCCAAAGCTCCGCTTCGCGGCGCTTTGTCCGGGAATCATAAGCCGGGGGGTTCGCGTCGCTTCGCGGCGCTCTGTCCGGAAACCTTGTGGCCTTTCTGAACAAATTAAATCTCTCACGATCAGGAAAACCCCGGCCAAAGCGCCGCTTCGCGGCGCTTTGTCCGGAAATTATAAGCCGGGGGATACGCGGCGCTCTGTCCGGAAACTTTGTGGCTTTTCTGAACAAATTAAATCTCTCACCATCAGGAAAACCCCGGCCAAAGCTCCGCTTCGCGGCGCTCTGTCCGGGAATCATAAGCCGGGGGGTTCGCGTCGCTTCGCGGTGCTCTGTCCGGAAACTTTGTGGCCTTTCTGAACAAATTAAATCTCTCACGATCAGGGAAACCCCGGCCAGAGCGCCGCTTCGCGTCGCTTTGTCCGGGAACCATAAGCCGGGGCTCGCGCTGCTTCGCGGCGCTCTTTCCGGAAACTTAGTGGCTTTTCTTAACAAATTAAATCTTTCTCACGATCAGGAAAACCCCGGGCAGAGCGCCGTTTCGCGGCGCTCTGTCCGGAAACTTTGTGGCTTTTCTGAACAAATTAAATCTCTCACGATCAGGAAAACCCCGGCCAAAGCGCCGCTTCGCGGTGCTTTGTCCGGGAATTATAAGCCGGGGAATTCGCGGCGCTCTGTCTGGAAACTTTGGGGGTCTTCTGCACAAATTAAATCTCTCACGATCAGGGAACCCCCGGCCAGAGCGCCGCTTCGCGGCGCTTTGTCCGGGAACCATAAGCCGGGGGGTTCGCGCCGCTTCGCGGCGCTCTGTCTGGAAACTTTGTGGCTTTTTTGAACAAATTAAATCTCTCACGATCAGGAAAACCCCGGCCAAAGTGCCGCCTCGCGGCGCTTTGTCCGGGAACCATAAGCCGGGGGGTTCGCGCCGCTTCGCGGCGCTCTGTCCGGAAACTTTGTGGCTTTTCTGAACAAATTAAATCTCTCACCATCAGGAAAACCCCGGCCAAAGCTCCGCTTCGCGGCGCTTTGTCCGGGAACCATAAGCCGGGGGGTTCGCGCCGCTTCGCGGCGCTCTGTCCGGGAATCATAAGCCGGGGGGTTCGCGTCGCTTCGCGGCGCTCTGTCCGGAAACTTTGTGGCCTTTCTGAACAAATTAAATCTCTCACGATCAGTGAAACCCCGGCCAGAGCGCCGCTTCGCGGCGCTTTGTCCGGGAACCATAAGCCGGGGGGTTCGCGCCGCTTCGCGGCGCTCTGTCCGGGAATCATAAGCCGGGGGGTTCGCGTCGCTTCGCGGCGCTCTTTCCGGAAACTTAGTGGCTTTTCTGAACAAATTAAATCTTTCTCACGATCAGGAAAACCCCGGGCAGAGCGCCGTTTCGCGGCGCTCTGTCCGGAAACATTGTGGCTTTTCTGAACAAATTAAATCTCTCACGATCAGGAAAACCCCGGCCAAAGCGCCGCTTCGCGGTGCTTTGTCCGGGAATTATAAGCCGGGGAATTTGCGGCGCTCTGTCTGGAAACTTTGTGGCTCTTCTGAACAAATTAAATCTCTCACGATCAGGAAAACCCCGGCCAGAGCTCCGCTTCGCGGCGCTTTGTCCGGGAATCATAAGCCGGGGGGTTCGCGTCGCTTCGCGGCATTCTGTCCGGAAACGTTGTGGCTTTTCTGAACAAATTAAATCTCTCACGATCAGGAAAACCCCGGCCAAAGCGCCGCTTCGCGGCGCTTTGTCCGGAAATTATAAGCCGGGGGATACGCGGCGCCCTGTCCGGAAACTTTGTGGCTTTTCTGAACAAATTAAATCTTTCTCACGATCAGGAAAACATCGGCTAAAGCGCCGCCTCGCGGCGCTTTGTCCGGGAACCATAAGCCGGGGGGTTCGCGCCGCTTCGCGGCGCTCTGTCCGGAAATTTTGTGGCTTTTCTGAACAAATTAAATCTCTCACGATCAGGAAAACCCCGGCCAAAGCGCCGCTTCGCGGCGCTCTGTCCGGAAACTTTGTGGCTTTTCTGAACAAATTAAATCTCTCACGATCAGGAAAACCCCGGCCAAAGCGCCGCTTCGCGGCGCTTTGTCTGGGAACCATAAGCCGGGGGGTTCGCGCCGCTTCGCGGCGCTCTGTCCGGAAACTTTGTGGCTTTTTTGAACAAATTAAATCTCTCACGATCAGGAAAACCCCGGCCAAAGCGCCGCCTCGCGGCGCTTTGTCCGGGAACCATAAGCCGGGGGGGTTCGCGCCGCTTCGCGGCGCTCTGTCCGGAAATTATAAGCCGTGGGATACGCGGCGCCCTGTCCGGAAACTTTGTGGCTTTTCTGAACAAATTAAATCTTTCTCACGATCAGGAAAACCCCGGGCAATTTTGTCCGAGAATTATAAGCCGGGGGATTCGCGCCGCTTCGCGGCGCTCTGTCCGGAAACTTTGTGGCTTTTCTGAACAAATTAAATCTCTCACCATCAGGAAAACCCCGGCCCAACCTCCCCTTCGCGGCGCTTTGTCCGGGAATCATAAGCCGGGGGGTTCGCGTCGCTTCGCGGCGCTCTGTCCGGAAACCTTGTGGCCTTTCTGAACAAATTAAATCTCTCACGATCAGGAAAACCCCGGCCAAAGCGCCGCTTCGCGGCGCTTTGTCCGGAAATTATAAGCCGGGGGATACGCGGCGCTCTGTCCGGAAACTTTGTGGCTTTTCTGAACAAATTAAATCTCTCACCATCAGGAAAACCCCGGCCAAAGCTCCGCTTCGCGGCGCTCTGTCCGGGAATCATAAGCCGGGGGGTTCGCGTCGCTTCGCGGCGCTCTGTCCGGAAACTTTGTGGCCTTTCTGAACAAATTAAATCTCTCACGATCAGGGAAACCCCGGCCAGAGCGCCGCTTCGCGTCGCTTTGTCCGGGAACCATAAGCCGGGGGGCTCGCGCCGCTTCGCGGCGCTCTTTCCGGAAACTTAGTGGCTTTTCTGAACAAATTAAATCTTTCTCACGATCAGGAAAACCCCGGGCAGAGCGCCGTTTCGCGGCGCTCTGTCCGGAAACATTGTGGCTTTTCTGAACAAATTAAATCTCTCACGATCAGGAAAACCCCGGCCAAAGCGCCGCTTCGCGGTGCTTTGTCCGGGAATTATAAGCCGGGGAATTTGCGGCGCTCTGTCTGGAAACTTTGTGGCTCTTCTGAACAAATTAAATCTCTCTCACGATCAGGGAAACCCCGGCCAGAGCGCCGCTTCGCGGCGCTTTGTCCGGGAATCATAAGCCGGGGGGTTCGCGTCGCTTCGCGGCGCTCTGTCCGGAAACTTTGTGGCTTTTCTGAACAAATTAAATCTCTCACGATCAGGAAAACCCACAAAGCGCTTCGCGGCGCTTTGTCCGGGAACCATAAGCCGGGGTTCCGCGCCGCTTCCCGGCGCTCTGTCCGGAAACTTTGTGGCTTTTTTGAACAAATTAAATCTCTCACGATCAGGAAAACCCCGGCCAAAGCGCCGCCTCGCGGCGCTTTGTCCGGGAACCATAAGCCGGGGGGTTCGCGCCGCTTCGCGGCGCTCTGTCCGGAAATTTTGTGGCTTTTCTGAACAAATTAAATCTCTCACGTTCAGAAAAACCCCGGCCAAAGCGCCGCTTCGTGGCGCTCTGTCCGGAAACTTTGTGGCTTTTCTGAACAAATTAAATCTCTCACGATCAGGAAAACCCCGGCCAAAGCGCCGCTTCGCGGTGCTTTGTCCGGGAATTATAAGCCGGGGAATTTGCGGCGCCCTGTCCGGAAACTTTGTGGCTTTTCTGAACAAATTAAATCTTTCTCACGATCAGGAAAACCCCGGCCAAAGCGCCGCTTCGCGGCGCTTTGTCCGGGAACCATAAGCCGGGGGGTTCGCGCCGCTTCGCGGCGCTCTGTCCGGAAACTTTGTGGCTTTTTTGAACAAATTAAATCTCTCGCGATCAGGAAAACCCCGGCCAAAGCGCCGCCTCGCGGCGCTTTGTCCGGGAACCATAAGCCGGGGGGTTCGCGCCGCTTCGCGGCGCTCTGTCCGGAAATTATAAGCCGGGGGATACGCGGCGCCCTGTCCGGAAACTTTGTGGCTTTTCTGAACAAATTAAATCTTTCTCACGATCAGGAAAACCCCGGGCAGAGCGCCGCTTCGCGGCGCTTTGTCCGAGAATTATAACCCGGGGGATTCGCGCCGCTTCGCGGCGCTCTGTCCGGAAACTTTGTGGCTTTTCTGAACAAATTAAATCTCTCACCATCAGGAAAACCCCGGCCAAAGCTCCGCTTCGCGGCGCTTTGTCCGGGAATCATAAGCCGGGGGGTTCGCGTCGCTTCGCGGCGCTCTGTCCGGAAACCTTGTGGCCTTTCTGAACAAATTAAATCTCTCACGATCAGGAAAACCACGGCCAAAGCGCCGCTTCGCGGCGCTTTGTCCGGAAATTATAAGCCGGGGGATACGCGGCGCTCTGTCCGGAAACTTTGTGGCTTTTCTGAACAAATTAAATCTCTCACCATCAGGAAAACCCCGGCCAAAGCTCCGCTTCGCGGCGCTTTGTCCGGGAACCATAAGCCGGGGGGTTCGCGCCGCTTCGCGGCGCTCTGTCCGGGAATCATAAGCCGGGGGGTTCGCGTCGCTTCGCGGCGCTCTGTCCGGAAACTTTGTGGCCTTTCTGAACAAATTAAATCTCTCACGATCAGTGAAACCCCGGCCAGAGCGCCGCTTCGCGGCGCTTTGTCCGGGAACCATAAGCCGGGGGGTTCGCGCCGCTTCGCGGCGCTCTGTCCGGGAATCATAAGCCGGGGGGTTCGCGTCGCTTCGCGGCGCTCTTTCCGGAAACTTAGTGGCTTTTCTGAACAAATTAAATCTTTCTCACGATCAGGAAAACCCCGGGCAGAGCGCCGTTTCGCGGTGCTTTGTCCGGGAATTATAAGCCGGGGAATTTGCGGCGCTCTGTCCGGAAACTTTGTGGCTTTTCTGAACAAATTAAATCTCTCACCATCAGGAAAACCCCGGCCAAAGCTCCGCTTCGCGGCGCTTTGTCCGGGAACCTCGCCGGGGGTTCGCGCCGCTTCGCGGCGCTCTGTCCGGGAATCATAAGCCGGGGGGTTCGCGTCGCTTCGCGGCGCTCTTTCCGGAAACTTAGTGGCTCTTCTGAACAAATTAAATCTCTCACGATCAGGGAAACCCCGGCCAGAGCGCCGCTTCGCGGCGCTTTGTCCGGGAACCATAAGCCGGGAGGCTCGCGCCGCTTCGCGGCGCTCTTTCCGGAAACTTTGTGGCTTTTCTGAACAAATTAAATCTCTCACCATCAGGAAAACCCCGGCCAAAGCTCCGCTTCGCGGCGCTTTGTCCGGGAATCATAAGCCGGGGGGTTCGCGTCGCTTCGCGGCGCTCTGTCCGGAAACCTTGTGGCCTTTGAACAAATTAAATCTCTCACGATCAGGAAAACCCCGGCCAAAGCTCCGCTTCGCGGCGCTTTGTCCGGGAACCATAAGCCGGGGGGTTCGCGCCGCTTCGCGGCGCTCTGTCCGGGAATCATAAGCCGGGGGGTTCGCGTCGCTTCGCGGCGCTCTGTCCGGAAACTTTGTGGCCTTTCTGAACAAATTAAATCTCTCACGATCAGTGAAACCCCGGCCAGAGCGCCGCTTCGCGGCGCTTTGTCCGGGAACCATAAGCCGGGGGGTTCGCGCCGCTTCGCGGCGCTCTGTCCGGGAACCATAAGCCGAGGGGTTCGCGCCGCTTCGCGGCGCTCTGTCCGGAAACTTTGTGGCTTTTCTGAACAAATTAAATCTCTCGCGATCAGGAGAACCCCGGCCCAAGCGCCGCTTCGCGGCGCTGTGTCCGGAAACATTGTGGCTTTTCTGAACAAATTAAATCTCTTACGATCAAGAGAACCCCGGCCCAAGCGCCGCTTCGCGGCGCTTTGTCCGGGAACCATAAGCCGAGGAATTTGCGGCGCTCTGTCTGGAAACTTTGTGGCTCTTCTGAACAAATTAAATCTCTCACGATCAGGAAAACCCGGCCAGAGCTCCGCTTCGCGGCGCTTTGTCCGGGAATCATAAGCCGGGGGGTTCGCGTCGCTTCGCGGCATTCTGTCCGGAAACTTTGTGGCTTTTCTGAACAAATTAAATCTCTCACGATCAGGAAAACCCTGGCCAAAGTGGCGCCGCTTCGCGGCGCTTTGTCCGGAAATTATAAGCCGGGGATACGCGGCGCCCTGTCCGGAAACTTTGTGGCTTTTCTGAACAAATTAAATCTCTCACGATCAGGAAAACCCCGGCCAAAGCGCCGCTTCGCGGCGCTTTGTCCGGGAACCATAAGCCGGGGGGTTCGCGCCGCTTCGCGGCGCTCTGTCCGGAAACTTTGTAGCTTTTCTGAACAAATTAAATTTCTCACGATCAGGAAAACCCCAGCCAAAACGCCGCTTCGCGGCGCTCTGTCCGGAAACATTGTGGCTTTTCTGAACAAATTAAATCTCTTACGATCAGGAAAACCCCAGCCAAAGCGCCGCTTCGCGGCGCTTTGTCCGGGAACCATAAGCCGGGGGGTTCGCGCCGCTTCGCGGCGCTCTGTCCGGAAACTTTGTGGCTTTTTTGAACAAATTAAATCTCTCACGATCAGGAAAACCAAGGCCAAAGCGCCGCCCCGCGGCGCTTTGTCCGGGAACCATAAGCCCGGGGGTTTGCGCCGCCTCGCGGCGCCCTGTCCGGAAATTATAAGCCGTGGGATACGCGGCGCCCTGTCCGGAAACTTTGTGGCTTTTCTGAACAAATTAAATCTTTCTCACGATCAGGAAAACCCCGGGCAATTTGCGCTTTGTCCGAGAATTATAAGCCGGGGATTCTGCGCGCTTCGCGGCGCTCTGTCCGGAAACTTTGTGGCTTTTCTGAACAAATTAAATCTCTCACCATCAGGAAAACCCCGGCCAAAGCTCCGCTTCGCGGCGCTTTGTCCGGGAATCATAAGCCGGGGGGTTCGCGTCGCTTCGCGGCGCTCTGTCCGGAAACCTTGTGGCCTTTCTGAACAAATTAAATCTCTCACGATCAGGAAAACCCCGGCCAAAGCGCCGCTTCGCGGCGCTTTGTCCGGAAATTATAAGCCGGGGGATACGCGGCGCTCTGTCCGGAAACTTTGTGGCTTTTCTGAACAAATTAAATCTCTCACCATCAGGAAAACCCCGGCCAAAGCTCCGCTTCGCGGCGCTTTGTCCGGGAACCATAAGCCGGGGGGTTCGCGCCGCTTCGCGGCGCTCTGTCCGGAAACTTTGTGGCCTTTCTGAACAAATTAAATCTCTCACGATCAGGGAAACCCCGGCCAGAGCGCCGCTTCGCGTCGCTTTGTCCGGGAACCATAAGCCGGGGGGCTCGCGCCGCTTCGCGGCGCTCTTTCCGGAAACTTAGTGGCTTTTCTTAACAAATTAAATCTTTCTCACGATCAGGAAAACCCCGGGCAGAGCGCCGTTTCGCGGCGCTCTGTCCGGAAACATTGTGGCTTTTCTGAACAAATTAAATCTCTCACGATCAGAAACCCCGGCCAAAGCGCCGCTTCGCGGTGCTTTGTCCGAAATTATAAGCCGGGGAATTCGCGGCGCTCTGTCTGGAAACTTTGTGGCTCTTCTGAACAAATTAAATCTCTCTCACGATCAGGGAAACCCCGGCCAGAGCGCCGCTTCGCGGCGCTTTGTCCGGGAATCATAAGCCGGGGGGTTCGCGTCGCTTCGCGGCGCTCTGTCCGGAAACTTTGTGGCTTTTCTGAACAAATTAAATCTCTCACGATCAGGAAAACCCCGGCCAAAGCGCCGCTTCGCGGCGCTTTGTCCGGGAACCATAAGCCGGGGGGTTCGCACCGCTTCGCGGCGCTCTGTCCGGAAACTTTGTGGCTTTTTTGAACAAATTAAATCTCTCACGATCAGGAAAACCCCGGCCAAAGCGCCGCCTCGCGGCGCTTTGTCCGGGAACCATAAGCCGGGGGGTTCGCGCCGCTTCGCGGCGCTCTGTCCGGAAATTTTGTGGCTTTTCTGAACAAATTAAATCTCTCACGTTCAGGAAAACCCCGGCCAAAGCGCCGCTTCGCGGCGCTCTGTCCGGAAACTTTGTGGCTTTTCTGAACAAATTAAATCTCTCACGATCAGAGAAACCCGGCCAAAGCGCCGCTTCGCGGTGCTTTGTCCGGGAATTATAAGCCGGGAATTTCGCGGCGCCCTGTCCGGAAACTTTGTGGCTTTTCTGAACAAATTAAATCTTTCTCACGATCAGGAAAACCCGGCCAAAGCGCCGCTTCGCGGCGCTTTGTCCGGGAACCATAAGCTGGGGTTCGCGCGCTTCCGCGGCGCTCTGTCCGGAAACTTTGTGGCTTTTGAACAAATTAAATCTCTCGCGATCAGAAAACCCCCGGCCAAAGCGCCGCCTCGCGGCGCTTTGTCCGGAACCATAAGTTGGGGTTCGCGCCGCTTCGCGGCGCTCTGTCCGGAAATTATAAGCCGGGGGATACGCGGCGCCCTGTCCGGAAACTTTGTGGCTTTTCTGAACAAATTAAATCTTTCTCACGATCAGGAAAACCCCGGGCAGGGCGACGCTTCGCGGCGCTTTGTCCGAGAATTATAACCCGGGGGATTCGCGCCGCTTCGCGGCGCTCTGTCCGGAAACTTTGTGGCTTTTCTGAACAAATTAAATCTCTCACCATCAGGAAAACCCCGTCCAAAGCTCCGCTTCGCGGCGCTTTGTCCGGGAATCATAAGCCGGGGGGGGGGGCTGCGTCGCTTCGCGGCGCTCTGTCCGGAAGCCTTGTGGCCTTTCTGAACAAATTAAATCTCTCACGATCAGGAAAACCACGGCCAAAGCGCCGCTTCGCGGCGCTTTGTCCGGAAATTATAAGCCGGGGGATACGCGGCGCTCTGTCCGGAAACTTTGTGGCTTTTCTGAACAAATTAAATCTCTCACCATCAGAAAACTGCCAAAGCTCCGCTTCGCGGCGCTTTGTCCGGGAACTCACTCGCGCTTCGCGGCGCCCTGTCCGGGAACCGTAAGCCGGGGGTTCGCGTCGCTTCGCGGCGCTCTCTCCGGAAACTTTGTGGATTTTATGAACAAATTAAATCTCTCACGATCAGGAAAACCCAGGCCAAAGCGCCGCTTCGCGGCGCTTTGTCCGGGAACCATAAGTTGGTGTTCGCGCCGCTTCGCGGCGCTCTGTCCGGAAACTTAGTGGCTTTTCTGAACAAATTAAATCTTTCTCACGATCAGGAAAACCCTGGGCAGAGCGCCGTTTCGCGGTGCTTTGTCCGGGAATTATAAGCCGGGAATTTGCGGCGCTCTGTCCGGAAACTTTGTGGCTTTTCTGAACAAATTAAATCTCTCACCATCAGGAAAAGCCCCGGCCAAAGCTCCGCTTCGCGGCGCTGTCCGGGAACCATAAACCAGGGTTCGCGCGCTTCGCGGCGCTCTGTCCGGGGAATCATAAGCCGGGGTTCGCGTCGCTTCGCGGCGCTCTGTCCGGAAACTTTGTGGCTCTTCTGAACAAATTAAATCTCTCACGATCAGGAAACCCCGGCCAGAGCGCCGCTTCGCGGCGCTTTGTCCGGGAACCATAAACCGGGAGGCTCGCGCCGCTTCGCGGCGCTCTGTCCGGAAACTTTGTGGCTTTTCTGAACAAATTAAATCTCTCACCATCAGGAAAACCCGGCCAAAGCTTCGCTTCGCGGCGCTTTGTCCGGGAATCATAAGCCGGGGTTCGCGTCGCTTCGCGGCGCTCTGTCCGGAAACTTTGTGGCCTTTCTGAACAAATTAAATCTCTCACGATCAGGAAAACCCCGGCCAAAGCTCCGCTTCGCGGCGCTTTGTCCGGAGCTCACTCAACCGGGGGTTCGCGCCGCTTCGCGGCGCTCTGTCCGGGAATCATAAGCCGGGTTCGCGTCGCTTCGCGGCGCTCTGTCCGGAAACTTTGTGGCCTTTCTGAACAAATTAAATCGTCTCACGATCAGTGAAATTGGCCAGAGCGCCGCTTCGCGGCGCTTTGTCCGGGAACCATAAGCCGGGGGGTTCGCGCCGCTTCGCGGCGCTCTGTCCGGGAATCATAAGCCGGGGGGTTCGCGTCGCTTCGCGGCGCTCTGTCTGGAAACTTTGTGGCTCTTCTGAACAAATTAAATCTCTCACGATCAGGGAAACCCCGGCCAGAGCGCCGCTTCGCGGCGCTTTGTCCGGGAACCATAAGCCGGGGGGCTCGCGCCGCTTCGCGGCGCTCTTTCCGGAAACTTTGTGGCTTTTCTGAACAAATTAAATCTCTCACCATCAGGAAAACCCCGGCCAAAGCGCCGCTTCGCGGCGCTTTGTCCGGAAATTATAAGCCGGGGGATACGCGGCGCCCTGTCCGGAAACTCTGTGGCTTTTCTGCACGATCAGGAAAACCCCGGCCAGAGCTCCGCTTCGCGGCGCTTTGTCCGGGAATCATAAGCCGGGGGGTTCGCGTCGCTTCGCGGCGCTCTGTCCGGAAATTTTGTGGCTTTTCTGAACAAATTAAATCTCTCACGATCAGGAAAACCCCGGCCAAAGCGCCGCTTCGCGGCGCTCTGTCCGGAAACTTTGTGGCTTTTCTGAACAAATTAAATCTCTCACGATCAGGAAAACCCCGGCCAAAGCGCCGCTTCGCGGTGCTTTGTCCGGGAATTATAAGCCGGGGAATTCGCGGCGCCCTGTCCGGAAACTTTGTGGCTTTTCTGAACAAATTAAATCTTTCTCACGATCAGAAACCCTGGCTGAGCAGCGCTTCGCGGCGCTTTGTCCGGGAACCATAAGCCGGGGATTTGCGCCGCCTCGCGGCGCTCTGTCTGGAAACTTTGTGGCTTTTCTGAACAAATTAAATCTCTCACGATCAGGAAAACCACGGCCATAGAGTCGCCTCGCGGCGGTTTGTCCGGGAACTATAACACCGCGGGTTCGCGCCGCTTCGCGGCGCTCTGTCTGGAAACTTTGTGGCTTTTTTGAACGAATTAAATCTCTCACGATCAGGAAAACCCCGGCCAAAGCGCCGCCTCGCGGCGCTTTGTCCGGGAACCATAAGCCGGGGGATTTGTGCCGCTTCGCGGCGCTCTGTCCGGAAACTTTGTGGCTTTTCTGAACAAATTAAATCTCACCATCAGGAAAACCCGGCCAAAGCTCCGCTTCGCGGCGCTTTGTCCGGGAATCATAAGCCGGGGGGTTCGCGTCGCTTCGCGGCGCTCTGTCCGGAAACCTTGTGGCCTTTCTGAACAAATTAAATCTCTCACGATCAGGAAAACCCCGGCCAAAGCTCCGCTTCGCGGCGCTTTGTCCGGGAACCATAAGCCGAGGGGTTCGCGCCGCTTCGCGGCGCTCTGTCCGGGAATCATAAGCCGGGGGGTTCGCGTCGCTTCGCGGCGCTCTGTCCGGAAACTTTGTGGCCTTTCTGAACAAATTAAATCTCTCACGATCAGTGAAACCCCGGCCAGAGCGCCGCTTCGCGGCGCTTTGTCCGGGAACCATAAGCCGGGGGGTTCGCGCCGCTTCGCGGCGCTCTGTCCGGGAATCATAAGCCGGGGGGTTCGCGTCGCTTCGCGGCGCTCTTTCCGGAAACTTAGTGGCTTTTCTGAACAAATTAAATCTTTCTCACGATCAGGAAAACCCCGGGCAGAGCGCCGTTTCGCGGCGCTCTGTCCGGAAACTTTGTGGCTTTTCTGAACAAATTAAATCTCTCACGATCAGGAAAACCCCGGCCAAAGCGCCGCTTCGCGGTGCTTTGTCCGGGAATTATAAGCCGGGGAATTTGCGGCGCTCTGTCTGGAAACTTTGTGGCTCTTCTGAACAAATTAAATCTCTCACGATCAGGAAAACCCCGGCCAGAGCTCCGCTTCGCGGCGCTTTGTCCGGGAATCATAAGCCGGGGGGTTCGCGTCGCTTCGCGGCATTCTGTCCGGAAACTTTGTGGCTTTTCTGAACAAATTAAATCTCTCACGATCAGGAAAACCCCGGCCAAAGCGCCGCTTCGCGGCGCTTTGTCCGGAAATTATAAGCCGGGGGATACGCGGCGCCCTGTCCGGAAACTTTGTGGCTTTTCTGAACAAATTAAATCTTTCTCACGATCAGGAAAACCCCGGCCAAAGCGCCGCCTCGCGGCGCTTTGTCCGGGAACCATAAGCCGGGGGGTTCGCGCCGCTTCGCGGCGCTCTGTCCGGAAATTTTGTGGCTTTTCTGAACAAATTAAATCTCTCACGATCAGGAAAACCTCGGACAAAGCGCCGCTTCGCGGCGCTCTGTCAGGAAACTTTGTGGCTTTTCTGAACAAATTAAATCTCTCGGGATCAGGAAAACCCCGGCAAAAGCGCCGCTTCGCTGCGCTTTGTCCGGGAACCATAAACCGGGGTTCGCGCCGCTTCGCGGCGCTCTGTCCGAAACTTTGTGGCTTTTCTGAACAAATTAAATCTCTCACGATCAGGAAAGCCCCGGCCAAAGCGCCGCCTCGCGGCGCTTTGTCCGGGAACCATAAGTTGGTTCGCTTCGCGGCGCTCTGTCCGGAAATTATAAGCCGTGGGATACGCGGCGCCCTGTCCGGAAACTTTGTGGCTTTTCTGAACAAATTAAATCTTTCTCACGATCAGGAAAACCCCGGGCAATTTTATCCGAGAATTATAAGCCGGGGGATTCGCGCCGCTTCGCGGCGCTCTGTCCGGAAACTTTGTGGCTTTTCTGAACAAATTAAATCTCTCACCATCAGGAAAACCCCGGCCAAAGCTCCGCTTCGCGGCGCTTTGTCCGGGAATCATAAGCCGGGGTTCGCGTCGCTTCGCGGCGCTCTGTCCGGAAACCTTGTGGCCTTTCTGAACAAATTAAATCTCTCACGATCAGGAAACCCGGCCAAAGCGCCGCTTCGCGGCGCTTTGTCCGAAATTATAAGCCGGGGATACGCGGCGCTCTGTCCGGAAACTTTGTGGCTTTTCTGAACAAATTAAATCTCTCACCATCAGGAAAACCCCGGCCAAAGCTCCGCTTCGCGGCGCTTTGTCCGGGAACCATAAACCGGGTTGGTTCGCGCCGCTTCGCGGCGCTCTGTCAGTTCGCGCTTCGCGGTGCTCTGTCCGGAAACTTTGTGGCCTTTCTGAACAAATTAAATCTCTCACGATCAGGAAACTCCGGCCAGAGCGCCGCTTCGCGTCGCTTTGTCCGGGAACCATAAGCCGGGGGCTCGCGCCGCTTTCGCGGCGCTCTTTCCGGAAACTTAGTGGCTTTTTCTGAACAAATTAAATCTTTCTCACGATCAGGAAAACCCCGGGCAGAGCGCCGTTTCGCGGCGCTCTGTCCGGAAACATTGTGTAGCTTTTCTGAACAAATTAAATCTCTCACGATCAGGAAAGCCCGGCCAAAGCGCTTCGCGGTGCTTTGTCCGGGAATTATAAGCCGGGGAATTTGCGGCGCTCTGTCTGGAAACTTTGTGGCTCTTCTGAACAAATTAAATCTCTCTCACGATCAGGGGAAACTTCCCGGCCAGAGCGCCGCTTCGCGGCACTTTGTCCGGGAATCATAAGCCGGGGTTCGCGTCGCTTCGCGGCGCTCTGTCCGGAAACTTTGTGGCTTTTCTGAACAAATTAAATCTCTCACGATCAGGAAAACCTCAGCCAAAGCGCCGCTTCGCGGCGCTTTGTCCGGGAACTCATAAGCCGGGGTTCGCACCGCTTCGCGGCGCTCTGTCCGGAAACTTTGTGGCTTTGAACAAATTAAATCTCTCACGATCAGGAAAACCCCGGCCAAAGCGCCGCCTCGCGGCGCCTTGTCCGGGAACCATAAGCCGGGGGGTTGGCGCCGCTTCGCGGCGCTCTTGCCGGAAATTTTGTGGCTTTCTGAACAAATTAAATCTCTCACGTTCAGGAAAACCCCGGCCAAAGCGCCGCTTCGTGGCGCTCTGTCCGGAAACTTTGTGGCTTTTTCTGAACAAATTAAATCTCTCACGATCAGGAAGCCCCGGCCAAAGCGCCGCTTCGCGGTGCTTTGTCCGGGAATTATAAGCCGGGAATTTGCGGCGCCCTGTCCGGAAGCTTTGTGGCTTTTCTGAACAAATTAAATCTTTCTCACGATCAGGAAAACCCCGGCCAAAGCGCCGCCTCGCGGCGCTTTGTCCGGGAACCATAAGCCGGGGGGTTCGCGCCGCTTCGCGGCGCTCTGTCCGGAAACTTTGTGGCTTTTTTGAACAAATTAAATCTCTCACGATCAGGAAAACCCCGGCCAAAGCGCCGCCTCGCGGCGCTTTGTCCGGGAACCATAAGCCGGGGTTCGCCGCTTCGCGGCGCTCTGTCCGGAAATTATAAGCCGGGGGATACGCGGCGCCCTGTCCGGAAAAAACTTTGTGGCTTTTCTGAGACAAATTAAATCTTTCTCACGATCAGGAAAACCCCGGCAGAGCGCCGCTTCGCGGCGCTTTGTCCGAGAATTTATAACCCGGGATTCGCGCCGCTTCGCGGCGCTCTGTCCGGAAACTTTGTGGCTTTTCTGAACAAATTAAATCTCTCACCATCAGAACCTCGTCCAAAGCTCCGCTTCGCGGCGCTTTGTCCGGAACCATAAACCGGGGGCTGCGTCGCTTCGCGGCGCTCTGTCCGGAAACCTTGTGGCCTTTCTGAACAAATTAAATCTCTCACGATCAGGAAAACCCCGGCTGCAGCGCTTCGCGGCGCTTTGTCCGGAAATTATAAGCCGGGGATACGCGGCGCTCTGTCCGGAAACTTTGTGGCTTTTCTGAACAAATTAAATCTCTCACCATCAGGAATCTACGTCGCTTCGCGGCGCTTTGTCCGGAACCATAAAGCTGGTTCAGGCGCTTCGCGGCGCTCTGTCCGGGAATCATAAGCCGGGGTTCGCGTCGCTTCGCGGCGCTCTGTCCGGAAGCTTTGTGGCTTTTCTGAACAAATTAAATCTCTCACGATCAGGAAACTGGCTGCGAGCGCCGCTTCGCGGCGCTTTGTCCGGGAACCATAAGCTGGGGTTCGCGCCGCTTCGCGGCGCTCTGTCCGGGAATCCGTACGCTTCGCGGCGCTCTTTCCGGAAACTTAGTGGCTTTTCTGAACAAATTAAATCTTTCTCACGATCAGGAAAACCCCGGGCAGAGCGCCGTTTCGCGGTGCTTTGTCCGGGAATTATAAGCCGGGGAATTTGCGGCGCTCTGTCCGGAAACTTTGTGGCTTTTCTGAACAAATTAAATCTCTCACCATCAGAAAACCAAAGCTCCGCTTCGCGGCGCTTTGTCCGGGAACCAACGCTTCGCGGCGCCTCTGTCCGGGAATCATAAGCCGGGGTTGCAGCGCTTCGCGGCGCTCTGTCTGGAAACTTTGTGGCTCTTCTGAACAAATTAAATCTCTCTCACGATCAGGGAAACCCGGCCAGCAGCGCTTCGCGGCGCTTTGTCCGGGAACCATAAGTTGGAGGTTCGCCGCTTCGCGGCGCTCTGTCCGAAACTTTGTGGCTTTTCTGAACAAATTAAATCTCTCACGATCAGAAAACCCGGCCAGCGCCGCTTCGCGGCGCTTTGTCCGGGAATCATAAGCCGGGGGGTTCGCGTCGCTTCGCGGCGCTCTGTCCGGAAACTTTGTGGCTTTTCTGAACAAATTAAATCTAACGATCAGGAAAACCCCGCCAAAGCGCCGCTTCGCGGCGCTCTGTCCCGGAAACTTTGTGGCTTTTCTGAACAAATTAAATCGTCTCACGATCAGGAAAACCCCGGCCAAAGCGCCGCTTCGCGGCGCGTCCGGGAACCATAAGCCGGGGGTTCGTACCGCTTCGCGGCGCTCTGTCCGGAAACTTTGTGGCTTTTCTGGAACAAATTAAATCTCTCACACGATCAGGAGGGACCTTCCTGGCCAGAGCTTCCGCTTCGCGGCGCTTTGTCCGTGAATCATAAGCTTCCGGGGGTTCGCGCGGCTTCGCGGCGCTCTGTCCGGAAACCTTGTGGCCTTTGGAACAAATTAAATCTTTCTCACGATCAGAAAGCCCCGGCCAAGGCTCCGGCTTCGCGGCGCGTCCGAGGCTCATCGGGGGCTTCGCGGCGCTTTGTCCGGGAACCATAAGCCGGGGTCTGCGCTTCGCGGCGCTCTGTCCGGGAATCATATGTCGGGGTTCGCGCCGTTTCCGCGGCGCTCTGTCCGGAAACTTGTGGCCTTTCTGAACAAATTAAATCTCTCACGATCAGTGTGAAACCCCGGTTCAGAGCAACGCTTCGCGGCGCTTTGTCCGGGAACCATAAGCTGGGTCGCTGCGTTCGCCTTGCTGTCAGGGCTCCTCGCCAGGGTTCACGCCGCTTCGCGGCGCTCTGTCCGGGGAATCATAAGTCTGGGGTTCGCGTCGCTTCGCGGCGGCGCTCTGTCCTGGAAACTTTGTGGCTCTTTCTGAACAAATTAAATCTCTCACGATCAGGAAAACCCGGCCAGAGCCGCTTCGCGGCGCTTTGTCCGGGAACCATAAGCCAGGGGCTCCGCGCCGCTTCGTGGCGCTCTTTTCCGGAAACTTTGTGGCTTTTCTGAACAAATTAAATCTCTCACCATCAGGAAAACCTCGGACTAAAAGCGCGCTTCGCGGCGCTTTGTCCAGAAATTATAAGCCGGGGATACGCGGCGCCCTGTCCGGAAACTCTGTGGCTTTTCTTCTGCACGATCAGGAAAAACCCTCGGCCAGGAGCTCCGCTTCGCGGCGCTTTGTCCGGGAATCATAAGCCGGGGTTCGCGTCAAATGCTTCGCGGCATTCTGCAATCCGGAAACTTTGTGGCTTTTCTGAACAAATTAAATCTCTCACGATCAGGAAAACCCCGGCCAAAAGCGCCGCTTCGGGCGGCGCTTTGTCCGGCAATTATAAGCCGGGGATACGCGGCGCCCTGTCCGGAAACTTTGTGGCTTTTTCTGGAACAAATTAAATCTTTCTCACGATCAGGAAAACCCTGGCCAAAGCGCCGCCTCGCGGCATACTTTTGTCCCGGGGAACTCATAAGCCGGGGGTTCGTGCGCTTCGCGGCGCTCTGTCCGGGGGAATCATAAGCCGGGGGTTCGCGTCGCTTCGCGGCGCCCTGTCCGAAACTTTGTGGCTTTTCTGAACAAATTAAATCTTTCTCACGATCAGGAAAACTCCCGGGCAGAGTACGCCCTTCGCGGCGCTTTGTCCGAGAATTATAACCCAGGGGATTCGCGCCGCTCGCGGCGCTCTGTCCGGAAACTTTGTGGCTTTTCTGAACAAATTAAATCTCTCACCATCAGAAAAAGCCCTCGTCCAAAGCTCCGCTTCGCGGCGCTTTGTCCGGGAATCATAAGCCGGGGGCTGCGCGTCAGCTTCGCGGCGCTCTGTCCGAAGCCTTGTGGCTTTCTGAATTCAAATTAAATCTCTCACGATCAGGAAAACCACGGCCATAAGCAGCGCGCTTCGGCGGCGCTTTGTCCGGAAATTATAAGTCGGGGGATACGCGGCGCTCTGTCCGGAAACTTTGTGGCTTTTTCTGAACAAATTCGAAATCTCTCACCATTCAGGAAAACTCCCACTAAAGCTTCGCTTCGCGGCGCTTTGTCCGGGAACCATAAACTCGCCAGGGGTTCAGGCGCCGCTTCGCGGCGCTCTGTCCGGGAATCATAAGCCGGGGTTCGCGCGTCGCTTCGCGGCATAATCCGGAAAAGCTTTGTGGCCTTTCTGAACAAACCGGTCGTCTCACGATCAGTGAAACCTGGCTGAGC
Source organism: Aplectana chamaeleonis (assembly GCA_029168955.1). NCBI lineage: Eukaryota > Metazoa > Nematoda > Chromadorea > Rhabditida > Cosmocercidae > Aplectana > Aplectana chamaeleonis. The sequence goes on along the minus strand of JAPDOI010000854.1, from coordinate 2,518 downwards.
GAGTACGCTTCGCGGCGCTTTCAGTCCGGGAACCATAAGTTGGTTCAGGCGCGCTTCGCGCCGCTTCGCGCTCTGTCCGGGAATCATAAGCGCGGGGTTCATGCGTCCGCTTCGCGGCGCTCTTTCCGAAACTTAGTGGCACTTTTCTGAACAAATTAAATCTTTCTCACGATGCAGGAAAAACCCCGGGCAGAGCGCCGCTTCGCGGTCGCTTTGTCCGGGAATTATAAGGTCTCGCTCAGAATTTGCGGCGCTCTGTCCGGAAACTTTGTGGCTTTTTCTGAACAAATTAAATCTCTCACATCAGGAAAAACCCTGACCGCTCCGCTTCGCGGCAGCTTTGTCAGAACTCCATAACCAGGAAATCTGGCCAGTTCATTGGCGGCGCTTTGTCCGGGGAACCATAAGCTGGTTCGAGGCGCTTCGCGGCGCTCTGTCCGGGAATCATAAGCCGGGGGTTCCGCGTCGCTTCGCGGCGCTCTTTCCGGAAACTTAGTGGCTCTTCTGAACAAATTGAAATCTCTCACGATCAGGAAAACCCGGGCGAAAGAGCGCTTCGCGGCGCTTTACATGTCCGGGAACCATAAGTTGGAGGCTCGTACGCCGCTTCGCGGCGCTCTGCTCCGGAAACTTTGTGGCTTTTCCTCTGAACAAATTAAATCTCTCACCATCAGGAAATCTCGGCCAGGCTTCGCTTCGCGGCGCTTTGTCCTGGGAATCATAAGCCAGGGGTTCGCGTCGCTTCGGCGGCGCTCTGTCCGAAACTTTGTGGCTTTTCTGAACAAATTAAATCTTTAACGATTAGAAAACCCCAGCTCAAGCTTCGCGGCGCTTCAGCACTGTCCGGAAGCTTTGTGGCTTTCTGAACAAATTAAATCTCTCACGATCAGGAGGAACTCGGCCAAAAGCGCCGCTTCGCAGGCGCTTTGTCCGGGAACCGCATAAGCCGCTCAGGGGTTCGTACCGCTTCGCGGCGCTCTGTCCGGAAACTTTGTGGCTTTTCTGAACAAATTAAATTCTCTCACCATCAGGAAAACCTCGGCCAAAGCTCCGCTTCGCGGCGCTTTGTCCAAAGGGGTGAATCATAAGCGGCGGGGGTTTCGCAAGCCGCTTCGGCGCTCTGTCCGGAAACCTTGTGGCCTTTTCAGAACAAATTAAATCTCTCCCACGATCAGGAAAACTCGACCAAAGCTCCCGCTTCGCGGCGCTTTGTCCGGGAACTTCATCCAGGGGTTCAGCGCCGCTTCGCGGCGCTCTGTCCGGGAATCACATAAGCCGGGGTTCGCGTCGCTTCGCGGCGCTCTGTCCGGAAACTTTGTGGCCTTTCTGAACAAATTAAATCTCACGATCAGGAAACATCGAAACCCCAGCCACAGAGCTACCGCTTCGCGGCGCTTTGTCTGGGAACCATAACCGCTGGTTCGCGCCGCTTCGCGGCGCTCTGTCCGGGAATCATAAGCCGGGGTTCGCAAGCGTCAACTTCGCGGCGCTCTGTCTCGGAAACTTTGTGGCTCTTCTGAACAAATTAAATCTCTCACGATCAGGAAACCCCTGGCCAGAGCGCAGCTTCGCGGCGCTTTGTCCGGGGAACCATAAGTCAGGGGCTCTCGCGCCGCTTCCGGTGGCGCTCTTTCCGGAAACTTTGTGGCTTTTCTGAACAAATTAAATCTTCCTCACCATCAGAAAATCTCCGGCCAAAGCGCCGCTTCGCGGCGCTTTGTCCGGAAATTATAAGCCGGGGATACGCGGCGCCCTGTCCGGAAATCCTCTGTGGCTTTCTGCACGATCAGGAAAACCCCGGCAGAGCTCTCAGCAGGCTTCGCGGCGCTTTGATCCGGGAATCATAAGCCGGGGTTCGCGTCGCTTCGCGGCATTCTGGTCCGGAAACTTTGTGGCTTTTCTGAACAAATTAAATCTCTCACGATCAGGAAAGCCCGGCCAGTGCGCCGCGCTTCGCGGCGCTTTGTCCGGGATCCAGCATTATAAGCCGGGGATACGCGGCGCCCTGTCCGAAACTTTGTGGCTTTTCTGAACAAACGCTAAATCTTTCTCACGATCAGAAAAACCCCGGCCAAAGCGCCGCCTCGCGGCGCTTTGTCCGGGAACCATAAGCCGGGGGTTCGCGCCGCTTCGCGGCACCTCTGTCCGAAATTTGTGGCTTTTCTGAACAAATTAAATCTCATCACGATCAGAAAACCCGGCCAGAACTGCTGCGTACCGCTTCGCGGCGCTCTGTCCGGAAACTTTGTGGCTTTTTGAACAAATTAAATCTCTCACGATCAGGAAAACCTCCAGCCAAAGCGCCGCCTCGCGGCGCTTTTGTCCGCGATTCCCTATCCGGAAACTTTGTCCGGAAACCCAGGCTTTTCTGAACAAATTAAATCTCTCACGATCAGAAAACCTGACCAAAAGCGCAGCGCTTCGCGGCGCTTTGTCCGGAAATCTATAAGCCGGGGGATACGCGGCGCCCTGTCCGGAAACTTTGTGGCTTTTCTGAACAAATTAAATCTTTCTCACG